>CM067504.1:33869312-33877089 GCA_034509495.1 Acestrorhynchus altus | reverse complement strand
GATGCATTATATGTGTAGATGTGTTTCATTAAATCAATTGTTAGGATAAAGTTAGTATCTGATCTTTATCAAACAAAACACAATCAAACTAATAACAACTGATGCATTTTATGTCTTTTATTAAGCACAAGTAAACATCCACACTGCAAACTAGAAAATGTAAGTGAACTTGTGTTTTGCCCATTAAATAAATGCACACAAAGCTTGGTTACTTACAAATCCTCTCCAGAAAAAATACTATGAATTATGAATAGATGCCAGCTACTTTCATAAGACCTCAGAAAATGTTATAGATACATGTGAAGCTGGAAAAATACTGCAAAATCATAACTAAAATATTATTTTGTCATCTGCCCCACCTGCTTTCCTGATGTTTATAAGGTGATACAAAGGCCATTCATAGAAGAAAATATTCAGTTACATAAATAGTCATTTTCATAAGAGATGTGAGAGTAAAGAACTTAAATTGGCAAAGAACGCACGCCTCCCTCCCTCCCTCCCTCCCTCCCTCTTTCTTTATTCTTCATCTCGATATGTTCTGTGTCTTTATGATATTCTTACCCTTTTCTTTTCATTTCAGCTGCTGGACAGTATGTGCAGAAATATATCAAACACGCTAACATGTACACATTACAGGTTGTACTGACTACTTCAATCTAATCTGATGAGTGTGAAGCTTATTTGAGTCAAACGCTGAACTAATCCCTAACCTCATCAATGCCTGAACGTCCATACCCGCCTCAAAGACGCTCTTGTGGCTGAATACAAACAAATGTTTTACTGAATCCCTTGGTGGATGATATTGGATGCTGTTTGATTAAGTTTCTACAAACATTTGAACAAGGTTCCACTGCTCTACAGCCCAATGCTGGGTGGGAATTATACACTTCTAGCCCACACTTGGCACTGGGCACGGTAACCTTAGGGTCACATGGTCAGGGCTGCCTGAAGTGTCCTATTCTACTGGTCAGAGCATTTCTATGAATATTGTACAAACTATGAATTATGATTTCAAGTTGGCCAATGCTTCAGCGCAAACTGGGTCTACAAGAATGAGTAGCATTGTGAGTAATCAATTCAGTCCAGCTTAAAAAGTAAAGCCATTCAGGAAAAAGTCACTCAGAGGTCAAACACACCTGTGCTGCGTCCATTTCATTCAGCATCACGATGGAGGAGCAGTTGTAGTCGAACACCAGCCTCCAAAAGTCGGCAACTGTGTTGGGCAGCGGGTGCTGCGTTACGATGAAGGCCGCTGGCTGTTTGTGACTCTGAAACAGCAAATTTATAAATAAACGTGCATGCCGGCCTTGGTTACATTTTGAAGGACAAGGTTGGAAAGTGAAGGGTAACAGAATGTCTGTCTTGTTGCACAAGTAAAAATAAAAAAGTGCACATACATTTTGTGCTAGGAGATTTATGGGATATTAGGCAGGTAGCAAAACAAATGGGCAAAATAGGGTCAGACGTGCCACACTTCAAGGGGTTTCGAAAAAAAGAGCTGCTTTAGCTACTTATAATCTCTCCATCTCTCTCATGTCTCTTTCTCCAGCTGTCCTCTAACATGTTTGTGTGCTAGCTGATTCTGTTTGGATGTTGCTTAACAGCACCCATGTATCTTATCGCTAACTCATCAGAGAGGCTATAATCAATGTGTGAACACTGTTGAGATGTTATCTCATCTTCTCACGGCTGGACCGCTTTGCTTTTATGGCAGAACTGCAGTGTAACCACTCGTGCAGTTGGCACCGATGCTCAAAGCAGCAGTCAGGCATTCCTATACTTAGAGCGAAGCCTCCGGTTAATGAGAGGATGTTGGTGGGATGGGTAAGAATTCAGCTTTATGAACTGTGTTTTCTAATTATAGATTGGCCAGACCCGGCCTTGAAAGGTCAGAGGGTCAGTGTGATTGATTACCCAGGCTGGGTAAAAGTTTGTAATTGAATGGTCAGGAGCTGTGAAAAGAATATCTTGCACTCACATCCATCAGGGCTGCATTGATGTAGTTGCTCGACTCGCCATCCACAGAGATGAGAAAAGGCAAACAACGGTCAACTGCCAGAACATCCATGCTCCGGTTCTTATCGTGGTTACGCGGAAGGAGGCCTACACTGCAGTCTTCTGGTCGAACACGCGGAGTTACAATGTTCAGAGTCTGAGAGAGAGAAAGAAAGAGTGTGAAAAACAGAGCTATTAGTGTGAATGACAATTTATACACACGCTGACTCACAAAGCACATTCAAAAACTTGTTTAGAACCGACACTAAACTCTCACAAAAAAAAAAAAATCTCCAAACATTCCCAGATTGTTTGAAATGGAGCTGTGTATGAAACCTATCCCCTTTGCTCTATAGCCCGATCCTTAGCCGGCATGGATGTTTTACTGATCTGAAGGTTGCCTATTACTTATGTATGAGGCTTGCAGAAGGAGAGAGCAGCAGAACGAAGGGAAAGGGAGTGACGGGAGTGAAGACAGAGTGAAATACGACTGAGAATGAGTGAGAGAGTTCAGGGTGAACAGGGACAAACAGATATCCATCATTCTCTACAAGATACCTCACAGATCTGAGCGTTCCCCTGGTGTCAAGACACTGGGGGACACCGTTCGTCTCCCAAAGAATACAAAGCGTGAGAGCTCAGTGAGAAGAAATAGCTCTGTTGGAGGGTTTTATGGGGCACTAGCAGCTTGCCAATGGCTCGTTAAAAAGCCCTTCTGACTGATATCTCACTCATGGTGCTGGTAGACACCCACTTCATCTCAATGAGCTGAGTCTGGCCATGGCTTTCATCACGCACCATCGACTCAGCCAAATATCCTCCAAGAACGCAAGAGAAACAGTGCTGGCTACTTTGTGTCAGAAGTAACAGTACATCCAGTAAAAATCCCTCTGAAATAAAAAGTACGTCTTATGTAACAGAACTTTGATGAATAATTTGAAGAAGGTAGTTTTGCAGGCAAGCTGGCTGCCCAAACAAAGGGTGAATGTTTTAAGAAGGTTTTTATACCCTTGCTTTTATGGAGTATTTATGAATCTCACCAACTTGGCTTTTTGAAGCAACTCAGAGGGGATTAAATAGAAGAAATGGGGAGTTTAGACCTTAAAGTTACTTAAAAGTTACCATTTAAAAGAAAAACAAACCACAATCGAGTGGTTTAACTTCATTTCTTCCCAACATTAGTCTTGAAACATTTTTATTTTTTGGCAAAGATAAATGGTAAATACTAATGTCATGGATGAGTATGAATAAGCTTATATCAGACAAATACGCAAAGCAATGCTGATCATTTCAAACATTCTGGTGAAGTGAACTGATTGTTTGTCTCTTCTTTTGGCTGCCTGGATCTGGATCATTTACCTGAAACTCATCTTTTATCTGACTGGAGTTGGTTTGAGGGTCCAGTCTGCTGATGTTGTAGTAGATGGCCCTGAACTCACACACAGGGATGGCTGTATTGCCACACAAACACGCCTCCAGGATGGCGTCGTGCACAAATACATACTGCTCCTGAAAGAAACACAGACAGACATCAAACAGAGCTTCCACACAGAAGAGGAACATGAAGGTGAACAGGGTTTCACTCGACTAAAGGGCAGCATTCACAACGCAATGGCACCTCAACTTCAACCTATTTGGTTTTAATGAAGTGACCTCAAACTTCTACATATACATATATCTACTGAATATATTTCAAATGTGCTCTCAGATCAGGAAGTTCTTTCCATGGAACATAAAGAGAACTTTCAGCTGAACCTGAATGTCCTTCAAATTAGTGACACCCTTCTAAATTGTGAACCCTTTAGAATTTTCTATATTTCTGCATAAGTTTGGCATAAAATTTAATCAGTCCTAAAAGTAGAACCAAAAACATTACACTTGCTCATTTATTTATTGAGAAAAATTATACAGAATTACATCCGGGAGAGCGCCACATCTGTGATATCTACATCCCTAATTTTGTTTAACTGAATCCGTTGAGTGTTAACCATCTGGAAACCACACCTTTCCCAAAAGAACAACCCATTCAATTCCTTTTTGAAATAAATCGCAAATAGAACATACAGAGCAGATGTGAAATAACAAACCAGTCTTTTTTATAACATAAAAAGCTTTCAAATATATTAATATTCGCAACTGTGTTGTATTTAAAAGAGTTGATCCTGCTTTTGTCGGAATTACCATCTCTCTATGTCCAGGGAAGCCTTTCCACTAGATTTTGGAGCATTGCTGCAAAGAACCCACCTCATCCCCAAATCATCCCAAAAGTATTGGACGGAGTGCCATCATTTCAGACAACACAGTTCCCCTGCTCCACAGCTCAAAAGGGGTTTTACACTCCTCTAGCATGGTACCAATAGGTTCATGTTTATCTGCTCCAGAGAGTCCTATTGTATTGGCAATATTTCTCTACAGGAGATAGACAAGCTATGTGTGCTTTTGCACATCTGTGTCAGCAATGCATGCATTCATTAGAAGGGGTGTCCACGCATTTTTGATGTTGTATATGTTATTCAGTGCTTATGCATGCATGTGGTGCAAAATCTGCTGCACTACAACAACAAACGAATCACCATATCAGGACTCATACAAAGCTGTGAAATTATTTCATGGGTAAATCAGGTTCAACTAAGGTTTCTAACATTATACCACACTGATTTTAAAAGGTTAGCTCATTACAATTCTCACACCAGACAGCATGCATAATTCATAAACGTTCTCACGAATGCCTCTTCAGGCCTTGAGCTCTATCAGAGCGACTGCTGTAAAAAGGTTATGGGTGATCATAAATGAAATATGACAATGTCTTCCATAAATGTACACTTTTAATGCTCTTTATTAATCCCACAATGCCTGGAAAACAATCTGGGAATGACACAGGTGGACGTCATAATTCCTGCTCATGACAGGAGGCTATCTTTGAATTCCACTTATAACATCCAAAACCAACATCACTGCTTCAACGGTGGCCGTAAAAGTGAGATCATGGGTCCACTCCAAACTGCAGAGAAACCCAAGAGCTGGAATAACCCACATTTCACCTCAATGATGTCCATGGCTTAAGGTCTTGAATGTTAATTGTGGGCCTTTGATCCTAACCTAACTGATGTTGTGCAGAACTGACCCCTCTTACCCATTACTCCATTAGTTACTGTAAGCCCTTTCAGAGAAACGGGGCTGGAGAAAAAGCTTTTTAAACGGATGAATTGCTTTGTGTTGTGGTTTGTGCTTTGTGTACTGTGGATTATCTCTGAATCAGGGGGTATGAGTGGATAAGTGGACATGATTTGGGTCATGAGTCTGGCCATAACTATATACATAACATATATAGTCTATATATATATATATATATATATATATATATATATATATATATATATATATATATATGTATGTATGGTGTGTGTGTGTGTGTGTGTGTGTGTGTGTGTGTGTGCGTGTGTGTGTGTAACAATTGCAAATTCAATTGTGCCACTGAACAGTGTCTTTGCTGGCTAACATCAGCCAGGCACAGTGATGGGGAGAGGGAGGCTAGGGCATCATCTCAAATGAATTCAGTGACCTCCTGATGACACAGCCAATGTTAAGACAGTTGCACCACTCAGGAGTCCCATTATTTAACTTTTTAAACCTTTATTTATTCCTCTTATCTGTATGATGGATGGATACTTGGAATCGGGCAGTAATATATTACGCTTGGTTACCCTGTCAGAGTCAGCAGTAAGCCAGTCTGAACATCTGTGACTAACGAGAACATAAACTGTGTTTAAGCTCTGAACCTTTCTGAACATTCCAGCTGAAAGCAGAGAGAGTGAAAACATTAGAACAGCATAAGTGGGCGTAACTGTACCAGACTGAAGAGGGCATTGAAACAGTCACTAAAGTCACACAAGAAATAATATCTGCATCCAAATAAATGTGATCAGTGAAAAGAGGTCCAAGACACCACAAAGTAGAACAGCAAATATCAGCTCCATCAGACCCGACAACAGCGTGCCAGTAACTGCAAGATGCTTTATGAACTAAATAATTGTATAATTAAATATAGTTTATTACAAACTATAACACTGTTATGAAGCAGAGCTATCTACGCAACAGTGCTCATAGAGTAGAAGTCCTTATGAACAACATATGTCAAAACGTAGCAATATTTATTTATTTATTTATTGATACAACAGTGTGATCCAGCAATGCAAGCTGACTGGTTGAGAAGCATTCTAATCTGGCTGTGATAGCACACACTCTCTCCTTTTCCATTGCTACTGATTGATTGATTGAATGATTGACTGACTGAGTGATACAACAGCTGTATCAGAAACGCATGCTGATTGGTTCATAGGGATTCTAATCTGGGTTTGATGACATGCGGTAGCTCCATTCTTCTTTATCACAGCTTCTATATATATATATATATATATATATATATATATATATATAGGAAATCAGAACAGGGATAAATGGAGCAAACTTAAAAAATAATGCAATTTAATTTACTGACATTTTGTAAATACAAAGTTACAAGATTAGCTCTCTAAGAACCTCCATAATGAGAGAATTCTGCTCCCTATTCCACTAGAGGGCAAACTTCTGAAAGCTCATCTTGCATGCAGGCTGTCTGTCTGAGCAGGCCTGTCCACATCCTGGTGGGAAATATAGCCTCGTAAATGCTCACTTAAACACACTCTCACCTTCTGTCTGTACTGCAGAACCTGTGCCAAAATCTGTAGTTCCACAATCCAGAAAGTGCCCACATGCTGCAGCTCCCCCATACTTGGTATTCCAGCCCAGGCACAGTTTATGTGGAAGGGAGCTAGGCTAGAACCTGCAGGCTGTCTGATAATGGCCATGCAATTCAATTTCTTCAATTCAATTTAATTTATATAAGGCTTGCTCTAATGTCATCTTCACAGGCTGGAGCACTTAGGGTAAGCGTGACTCTATTGAAAGAAAAGGAGAGGGCGAGCTGGACAAAGGGAGAACATTTAAAAGGGAGGAAAAGAGAAAGGCAAGAAAGGAAGCAATGAAAGGACAAAATGGGTATCATGTCACATGATGATGAGTAGTTTAGTGGAATAAGTCTGTCCATTACAGAGAAAAATGACACTAAGGGAACACAGGATCTGGGTATCTGGTGGACAGACGTCAACAATTTAGGATTAACTGGTATAACTTTCTTTGAAGGCTACCAACAGAGGAACTTCTGAATACATGCATAATTATTGCATAATATATTTATGGAGGAATAGTTGAATTTTAATGAACAGTGCGTCAGAAATGGCAGGTTGGAGGAAGCTGTTGTATGAAGTGAATAGCATTTGAGGGCTACTCATATACAGGCTTTATAACATGCACAACCCTTTAATGCCATAGGTATCAAGCAATACTTGAGGACTTATGAGCAGATAATGCCAGGCACTGCAAGACGACATAAGTACTCTAAAGGATAATACTGTACTTTAAAAAATTATGCATAACAATTACTAATTTGAAAGCTACATAGCACAATGGAATAATGTATTAATAAACCAACCGTATTTTTGAAGAGTAGCAATAACTGCGAGATGAAAAAGTAAAGAGCAAAAAGTAAAGGATGTCGTATTGATAAATGTGGCCTTAAATGAAAGGCCAAGTCTAAGTGCATATTCACACTAGGCATGGATGGCTTGTACCATGATGGACCACAATTAACCCCCCTCCCGGCTCTCCTGCTGGCTTGCGCTCACACTGCGCTTAACGCACCTGGATTTACACAATTACATCATCACAGTACAGCTACTAAATC
>CM067504.1:33751812-33866812 GCA_034509495.1 Acestrorhynchus altus | reverse complement strand
AGCTGCAAGGAGGACTGGAACAAATGGAGAACTGGGCCAAATGGGCTGGGCTGAATGAAGAACTGGGCCAAATGGAGAACTGAGCTGAATGGATAACTGGGCCAAATGGAGAACTGAGCTGAATGGATAACTGGGCCAAATGGAGAACTGAACTGAATGGATAACTGGGCCAAATGGAGAACTGAGCTGCATGGAAAACTGGACCAAATGGAGGACTGAGCTGCATGGAGAACTGGACCAAATGGAGAACTGGACCAAATGGAGAACTAAACCAAATGGAGAACTGGGCCAAATGGAGAACTGGACCAAATGGAGAACTGGGCCAAATGGAGAACTGGGCCAAATGAAGAACTGGATCAAATGGAGAACTGAACTGAATGGAGAACAGGGTCAAATGGAGAATTGAACTGAATGGAGAACTGGGCCAACTGGACAATTGAGCTGGATGGCGAAGTGAACTGAATGGAGAACTGAACTGGAGAAAGCAGCCACATGAAAAATTGAATTGAACAGGGAACCAAGCCAAATGGAGCAGTAAGCTGAATGGAGATCCAAGCTAAACAGAAGGCTGAGCTTTAATGTGCAAAGTGCCACCGATCAGCAGTGTATCCTACTGTATATTGCAACTCCACCACACTGTACTAGGGTCCACCCCTGTCTCTTTCGAACACACACACACACACACACACACACACACACACACACACACACACACACACACACACACACACACACACACACAACAGCCTCAGACTGACACAAGCGAGGTTGCAGCTATTTGCCCTGACCCTGATGTTAGATGTTAAGGAAACACACACAGCTGCGCTGCCCAGTGTGTGTATATTTCTGTGTGGCCAACGAGCCATCAGTCACTCCAGACCTGCTCCAAGCACACACACACACCGCTGCTCTGCTGCACTGCAGATTGCTTGTCACTCGGGGTGATTAATGATGTGACTGGCGAATGAGAGAAGGGTAGAGAGAGAGGGAGAGTGAAAGAGAGACAGAGTTAAAGGAAAACTAAAGGAAATTAGAAATTGCCAGAGCTTCACACTGGCCACAACTCTTCCCAACACTTGTCTTCCTTTTATTTCCTTTTGTCATTTTGTTTATTTCCAGTTCTTACTTTCCCTACATTTTTTTTCTCACACTTTCTTCCTCTCTCATTTACTGGAACTGTACTGGTTGAATGTGTGTTTACTGGTGTAAATGTGACTCCAAACGAGTTAAGAGTAAGAGCATGTTCACACTGTTCAACTTAATCTCAAAATCAAATTAAGATCAGTTTCCATTTGAGATTCCATTTGAATTTCTTGGTTAGCTGGTCCACCAGCAAGGGCAACCTGACCAATATGACCAGTTTCACCATGTTGTTTGACTAGCATGACCAGCATGACCACACTTGTCCATCGGAATGACTAGCTTAATTAAACTGGTCAACAGCTTTACCAATATAGTCAAGCAGTTTGAGTATTGTGATGACCAGCATGGTCAGTATGAACCTGCTGAGTCAACTGGTTTATCAGTTGATGGTATATTTTTGGCTGGATGGCCAGCTTTTTCAACATCCTTGACCATCAAAGACCAGTTACCAGCAAAAGCTTCAGTGTGATTTCTAAGCTGTTGTTTTTTTCCTCTTTTTTTACTATGAGAGAAACAGGTGGCTCTTAATAAACTAACTGGTTTTCAAACTCCAAACTGGTATGCAATTATTTATGAAATGGACAAAAGTATTGGGAGACCTGCACCTATATTATTTCTTCTGAAATCAAGGGTATTAATAAGTCTTTTTGGAGTAACTGTCACTACTGCACATAGACTTTCACCTACATTTTGGAGAATTGCTGTAAGGAATTGATTGCATTCAGGGCAAGAGTGTTAGTGAGGTCAGGATCTTGGATGACCACTACCCAACCAATGCTGGGGGGCTTTACAACCCACTAGCTCATGCCTGGCATTAGGAAATTGGCAGTATTTCCCTACTAAGACTAAACAAGCTGTGTGTACATTTGTTCATCTTTGTGGTGGGTGCAATTTTAAGTAGCTGATTGCATTCGTTCATTTGGCAACACAGAGAAGGTTGTTAAATCATACAGAGAAATAAACTGAACGTGCCGAAGACAAATGTCGGCTGATTATGATCACGCACTCCCATCTTGCTCTCATATGTCCATTATTGTTTTGTTAGTAAGTGATGAAATGTGGATGTAAATGTTAATAAGATCTTTTCCTTCCTTTCTCACGTTCTCTCTCAGTCTTACTTTCTCCCTCTGTGCTCCAGGGAAGTGGCAGCGCTTTGGCACTTGAGCTAATCCACTCTGAAAATGTCTTTGTCACATCCGCTTTGTCTCGGGATTCTGAGGCCAGGCGCAAAATTGCACCATGCCATTTAACAGCCTACTGCTGTCACCTCTCATTCAAACACATTCTGCACAATTATGTCCAGTGTGTGTGTGTGTGTGTGTGTGTGTGTGTGTGTGTATATGTGTGTGGGTGTGGGTGTGGAAGGTGGTGTCAGAGTGCACATGTTAAAATGTGTGTGAGAGCATGTCGTTGTTTCTCTGTAGCAGTCAGCATTTGCTTCTGTCTGATTACTAGCTGGTGGTTCTCTCTGAGCTCTGAGTGTGGATACTTCACTCTACTTGATCTTTACACTTGGGTTTACTGAGTTTACTGGGTTTACTGGGTTACTGGGTTACGCAACTCAAAAGCAAGTTTTGTACCATTACAGCCGCTGTTAGAGGTTCTTTCACAAGTCTGCTGTTCTATTGGTTGGTCAATTAGTCGATAAGATGAGGAGACCTTGATCACTTTGCATGAACAAGCAAAACATTTCAGGTCAACAGATTTCACCTCGATATTGTGCCAACAAGATTCTCTTGCACAACACAATGTGACAGATAAAAAACGTTTGCACAGAAATTAAACTACACAAATGAGGGCATCTCAGTCCTTCACACTACAGTCTTCGAACAGCATACCCACATCCATCCTTCCCCATGGTATCATTAATTTGCATACTGCACACTCTTCACAGACCATTAGTGTGAAGGCCTTCCTCCAAAGCTACCTTCTCTTACATAGACAGGTAAGTGTTATGTCATGGTAAACTGCCTTGCCTAGCTTGTGTTGGAGTTACTGTTATTTTATTCTATGCTGGTTTTATATATATATATATATATATATATATATATATATATATATATATATATATATATATATATATATAAAACAGAATTAATAAATTACTTTGGCAAATTAAAGTATGTCTTCATGTCTTCAAATTCTAACTGTTCAACATTCTGCATTTGCAAGTAAAACCTTTTTTCTTAAGTGAATACATCTGAATACATGATAGATGCCTTTCTTCACTGCCTAAATAAAATCAATTTTGCTTGAACAAGCAGATTCAAATTGGCTAAACAAATGAATATTCATATTCAAAGAATAAATAAATGTTCAGAATGAATACCAATGCAGTACCAAAGGAATAACAAAAAAAAAAAAACTTAGTGTCTTGAAATTTCGGGTTTTCTCAGTTTCTTTTTTTTTTTACAGTGTACATACATACGGGGAGGCACCTACACACATTATTAATAATGATCAATGCTGGGGAGTTTATACTCTTGGTCCACACCTGGCTTTAGACAATTGGCTCAGGTTTATCTGCTCTAGGGAGTCCTATTCCACTGCCAATACTTCTCTACAGGAGACAACACAACCAAAAGCAGCGTGTGTGTGTGCGTAAAGTAGCATATGAGTGCATTCATACAGTGTACAAGATTTACAGGTGCCATTGGAACCACATTCCAATAAAATAACAATTGGAACGTTAGTTTCCTTTTAATGTTATGTTAATGTTATGGTTTTAATGTTATGGCTGAGCGATGCATGATGCAATACTTTATTAAGTCTAAAACTTCAGTCTTCTCTGGACTCACACACTTACAAACTTTACGCGCGCATAACTGAGAGAGTCCACAGGGCCTTACGGCTCTAATTCTGCCACTCATCTCAGCCCTCGGGGGATAACGGGGGATTTTTGGCATGCCAGACTTCACTTACGGAATTATACCAGTGTGGATGTGACGACATAAACAGAAAAAAAAAAAAAAAAAAAAAAAAAAAAAGACTAATGAGTGACACCAGCTCTATGGAGAACATGTTTTTTTTCTTCTCATTGTGCAGAAAGTGGTTGAGATCTTGTGAGCTAGTTTGAAGAACAAAGCTTGGCTCCAGATTTCTTCTGTACACCCCCAGCCAGCATGTAGATGTGTTCGATTCCATCATCAGCGCACCTGATTTAACATCACAACTCACTGATTTACCAAAACAGGTGTTGGATGATAAATAATGCTAGATTCTCACAAGAAGAGCTTTAGGCTAAAGGCCAATATGTTGTTTCTGACCTGCTCATTTCGCTGTTATTTCAAATCCATTCCTTCTTGACTAGGCTATGCTTTGAACTTGGGAACTTGGGTCAGACCCTAACCCTGCTAACCAGATGGAGATATGGGGGTGGAAAAAGAGGGAGATATAAGAAGAGGTAGAGTAGTACCTGCAGTGCACCACTATAGGGCCAGCGTCTGGAGGGTTGAGGAACTTGACCTGGCGGACAAATCCGAGAAGGCCAGTGGCATAGCAGGGCACGCCGTGATCAGGCCAACTTGTGAAGTGAAACTGACGAATCTCTCTGATCTCATGATGCCCCTTCTGAGAGAGAGAGAGAGAGAGAGAGAGAGAGAGAAAGAGAGAGAGAGAGAGAGAGAGAGAGAGAGAGAGAGAGCATGAACATGGCGAAAGTTTGACTACAACTACTATCACTATTACTACTACTATACAATGGCTACTTCTATTACAAGGACTACTTCTCCTTACACTACTAGTGACACTATCACTGCTACTATTAATACATTTACATAATTATCCAGAACGACTTACAAAAGTGCTTTGCTGTTCACTCAGAGAATAGCTTTAGCTACTAGAAAAGGCTAGAATCTAGATTCCTCACGCTTAGATCCTGTTGAACACAAATGTCTTTATGGAGTTAAATACTCCTGAAACAGTTGGGTCTTCAGTCTGCGTTTGAAGACAGTGAGGGACTCAGCTGTTCGGACTCCCAGGGGAAGTTAATTCCACCATTTTGGTGCCAGAACAGAAAAGAGTCTGGATGCATGTTTTCCTTGCATTTTGAGAGATGGTGGGTCAAGCCGAGCTGTACTTGAAGGTCAAAGGGCTCTTGGAACACCTCGAGTTTTGACCATTGCCATCATGTATGGAGGAGCTGGTCCAATTTTGGCTTTGTATGTCAGCATCAAGGTTTTGAATCTGATGCAGGCAGCTACAGGGAGCCAATGAAGGGAACACAGCAGAGGAGTTACATGACTGAACACTACAATTGCTAATAGTATCAATATTACCCCTATTATTACTATGACTACCTGTACCATTACAACCTTATGATCACCATTACCTATACCATCATTACCCCTACTACTACCACCAAGACTATTAGTAATACTGCCACACTAATCCCTATGTCTACCACTACTATCACTGTTAACTAATATTACCACTACTACCTTTATTACTAATACTACCACTATTACCCCTACTTCCTCTATCACTATGTCTACTTTTACCTCCACCACCACCAGTACTGGTACTACTACTGCTATTACTACCATCACCACTACCACTACTAATACTACCAACATTACTGTTAAAATTAAAAGCATTTTCCTAAACTCAATGTATGAGATATCAACGTTACAAAATCAGAGAAAAACCAATGTACAAGGAGACTAAAATATGCACACTGAGGCTGATTGATTCCTACAGGAATGAGATTAAATGGAAGATGGATGTACAGAAAGACAGGCAATCAATGCAACTGATAAACAGGTGTGTAGAGCTGATGTTTATTGAGTTCTTTCATGTATGTCCACATATCTGGACAGCTGACTTGAACCCAGTCCGTGGTAGATTTGATGTTAATAACTTTTAAAGTGACACCAATAACAGTGGAAAAGTCCTCCTCATTATTGAAGTTCTGTTTAATACTAAAACTCTGTTTTTAACAATCTCAGTAACAGTAATTCAGCAATCCGCTCTCATGAATAGTTTCATATTTTGCACAAAAAGGGTCTAATCAAATCTAGTTAAATTTTAAAACGTTTTAATAAAGAAGATATTTAGAAAAAGGTTCACATGTTTGTGATGTTTTTGTTCATGAATTTTATTAATGAATCTGGGTGAGATGAATAATTCAATAATTCAATCAGAATTTTCCACATATTTGAGACAGTGTATGGTTTTAGAAGGAATGTTAATGAAGAGGAATTTGGAGCATTAAAGACTACCCTGAGAGACTGAAAATTCATCTGCTTTCATGTCCAGAAAGGCTCAAAGATGTGCAGAGCCTGAGAGACAAAAACTAATGTAAACTTCAAACATTATGAAACAATGTTGGAACTGGTGACTACTGGGTAATAATAAATTCTGTATTTTATCAGTAAACCTTTTTGGTCATAAATGTGATATAAGAATTATTTTTATTACTGAGAAAAGAATCACAGATTTGTCCACTAGCTTGTGGTTGTATGAAATCCAAATCAAAGCTGATAATCTATATGGGATTAAATAAACAGTGGACTTTATACACAATTAAATAAGACATGCTTTTGGTCATCTCCTGTTCCCATAGCAACTTTGTCTACCAACTTTCCCACCCATCAAATAGATATTTCTCCTTCTTCCCCCTGAAGACTGTACTACTGTGTTGTATGATAACTGTGGGTTTTAATGGTAATTGTGTTTGACAGCTGAATACCAGTCCCAGAATTCACTAGCAAATTTTTTAATCTCCTATAGGTGGTGTAACAGAGCACAGTTGTGATGTAGACCAACAGAGCTAGCTAAACTAGTGTATAGCCTCCAAACATGGTGGAGGTAGTTTCACATACTTTTACTTAAACTAATAAACAATGAGAGACAACGAGAGCAGCTGGTGTAGACTGGTATATCAAAAATGTACTGTAGATGTGATGTTAATAAAATCATTTTTGGAGATGATATTTTTGGAGGGGTTTTATGGAGGTGATATTTGCTGTTGGTGGGCTAAAATAAACAGACAGCCTCTTTTGACTGCTCAAATTTATTTGGACACAGATTTGATGTGTTTAGGTGGCAAAGCTGCTCTGTTTCATACAGCGTCGAACTGTTATTAGTTAATAGTGCTTGCAAGGATTTAACAAGGACTGTTACAGTATCCTCTTCAGTCCGGTACCGTTCACACTGAATATGGGGGACGTTGTGGCATTTACACTCGCTTTGCTTTTGGCTGAATTGTTGCTGAGTGTTATATAAAATATAAACGCTTATATAAAATGAAGAAAAAGCTGTAGTAAAGGAGCCAAACAGTTAATGCAGCCTAACATTGAGCAGTTAACTAGGTCTCATTTCCGTCCTCAACTTTATTGCACTATTAGCCACGTTAATATCAGAGCTGATCACGTTTAGCCAAAGTGTTGTCTTTCTTTCTGCAGCAGCTCTTCGGTTCTTAAAATCCGTGAAACTATGGCAATGGCACTTCAGGGTGCAGTGTTTCTTTCTTTGCAGTGAGAGCTCTTTTACAACACACACACACACACACACACACACACACACACACACACACACACACGCACACACTCTGAGCTATGAGTGAGTGATCCCTTTTCCTCACACCTCCTCTCCTCCGCATTAATGCTAAGCTAAGCTTTTAATTATGATTTGGGCTCAAGCGCCACGTAATCCATGCCTGGAGGTGCTGATACCGTGAAGTGCGGACCCACGTAGAGGCTTAATACGGAGTATATGTGAGTGTGTGGAAGTGTGTGTGTGTTTGTGTACAGTGCAGTAACCGAGCCTCTATAGAAGGTGAAAGTCTCCTAAGTACTTTAGAACCACACACGCACACGCACACGCACACACACACACACACACACACACACACACATACACACACTGCTTCACCACCTTAGACTAAGGCAGCCAGCTAATCTCTCAAAGGCGACCATTAAGAAGCTATATGGAGAAAAGTTTTGGGACACCTGCTCATTCATTGTTTCTTCTATCCTGCTTTTGGAGTAACTGTCTCTACTGTCTTCTACACAGTTTTGGATGCTGCACCATAATTCCAGAGACCACAGTAACCCTCTAGCCCACCCCTGCCATTAGGCATGATGCCAGTAGGTTCATGTTTGTTTATCTGCTCCAGAGAGTCCTATTCTTTGCCAGTATTTCTCTACAGGGACTAGACAAGTTGTAGATTTGTATAGATTTGCCCATAATATGTGCAACTAAAAATAGCTCAATGCATTCATCAGAAGGGGTGTCCACAAAAAATTGGACATATAGTGTATCACCTTTCCTAAGCTATTCTACCCCTGCAGGCCACTATTAAAGCTGATGCAATATGCAGGGCAATGAACTGTGAGCTTCTGCACCAACCATCTCTAACGGTCGTGAAACAAAACAGCAGAGTGAGGAGACAGAGAGAGAGGACTTCTTTCCATTCTCCTCCTCCTCGACACACTCAGAAAAGAGTCATTTAAGAAAAAAAAAACAAAAAAACAGACAGCTGCCTCACGAGACAGATGGATGGAGCGCTTTTGTGCGACTCTGCTGACGGCATGCTGTTCCCTGCTCAAGGCTTACTGCATCTGAAAGCCTCCCGAAGCCTAATTTCTCCATCTATCAAAGCTTCCCTCGCCTTCTACATCTGTTCCACTTAGATTACAACGTTTAACAATGAAACGCCACCCAGCTCACCCGCGGCCCAGCACTTCTGTTTGGGTTTTGCCTTTGCAGCAAAAAATGAGAGAGAGTCCCTGAGCTTACACTAAGCTCAGACTAAAAAAAACATAAAGTTGCGAAGTTGCAGGCACGTCTGACTTTCTTCTGCAGAGAGAACAATCTGTGAACAATACCGAGGAAATGAGATATACAATCAATAAACTGTTGTGTAATAGATACAGTATGCTGCTTTTCATTAGAACCTATTATTATCAAGTGTTACCCAAACCAGGCAAAATTTGAGACAAATAGGACGAAGGTGAAAGGAGGTACACCACCTTTTGGACAGTGAAAGTGCGGATGACATATTCAGCCAGAGGGTCCGTCTCAATCAGAGTCACTTTGATGTCACCGTAAACCTCAGTCTCATCAGGCCAGTAGCGGACACATTTCACCTGTGTGGAAATGAGCAAATACACAAACAAATGAATACCTTGTTAATATATAACGGCATTAACGGGCAGTTCTGCGCTGACCCTCTGAACAGTCCAATGGTTGAAATTGAGTTGTTTGGCTACAATGACCAGAGGAATGTTTGGAAGAGTAATGGGCTGGCATTTAACCCCAAGAAGAAATTGCTGACTGTTAGACATGGTGTTGCATCAAGCTCTTGGCTGTTCAGAACTGATACATTGGGGTAATGGGATGGAATAATATCAGTGAATCCTCAAACCATCAATTATGGTGGTAATGGAAAGGATAGAGCAGGTAGACTTTAAGGTTTTGGAAATTCCTGGAAGTCCTGACCTCAACCCTGTTGATAAATATGTGGATGAGCTTAAAAGTCAGGTCGCTGGCAGAAAATCGACAAACTCAATTGAACTTCTGTCAAGAAGATTCAAATATCCAACCAGAATTTGTCCAAAATCTTCTTGACGGCTACCAGAAATATCTGGTCTAAGTACAACATGCTAATCAGATGCATGATGTCACTCATTCTACCTCTGAAAAAGAACATTTCAAAGAAATCACTAAAGGCCCAACACTGCCATGACCTTCATCTCCAGGATGAGTGTATGTAAATCTCCCACAACAAGTGTATGAAAGAATCTGCGATTGTAGCTCTTCTTATTTCAACACTCAATATGAGCAAGGCCTTGTATGCTTCCTGGGACTCGTTCTGACTCATGGATGGCCTTGGCATCACTGGAAATCAAATGTACAATGTTTCAATGACAAAGCAAGTCTTAGACATCTGTAATAGAAAGAAAAGCTCATTTTCTCAGCAGTAAATGTTTATTTCTTCAGTTACACTAACATTAGAATGAAGAGAAATAACATTCCTACAAAATGTAGTTATTTTCCATAATATCTCCAAATTTCTCCTCAAGAATCTAGTATTATTTATAGTTCTCATATTTTTAAATTAAATACTTTACAGTAAGGGTGTATAAAATACAGCAGTAAGAAACCTTACTTAACCATTTTCATTCTAATGTTGTTTGCATTTGTGTTTGGATTTTTTAAATGTAATTATTATTTTTTTAATCAATAACAGAATGTGCTTGTGAGAAAATCTCATCCAGCATTTCTCAACCCTGGAGTACCACTGCCCTGTAGGTTTTAGAGTTCCCCCTAATTGCAAAGCATCTGATCCAGATAAAAAAACTTACTGACCAGCTGAGAAAAACTGGAAATAAGCATTGCAGTAACAAACACTAAAATAAGCAGGGCAGTGGCACTACAGGACCAGGATTGAGAACCGATGCTGTAACCCATGTACAGCAAAAACAAGTACAGCCATTAAATTACACACACACATTAAATTAGAACCTAACCAGTTCAATCTGTTTGCTATATTCCACTGCTCTGACTACACGCATTCAGGAAAAAAAAGCCATTTTCAGAGACAACGTTATCAAAAAAGGCAACGCTGATGACATTTGGAAACACAAAGCGCTCTGATGAGTGAATCGGCCACCTGTCAGAAACAGTGTTATCTCTGAATTAACGCCCCGAGTGGGCAAGGTCCGTTGGAGCGGAACGTAAAACACCGGTCAATTATGCGTGCTGTCACAGCAGATAGCTGCAGTTATGAAAACTGTGTTGTGTTTAAATGGCAAATAAAGTCTGCCTCCAAAAGAAGCAATTACTGAATTCTCACTTTAGGCTCAGGGTTAGACATAAAATGTGCAACATTTTATCATTCAGAGGCAAATATTTACATGAAAATATTCTCCTGAATGAGCAGGATATGTCCCAATACTTCTGTCCACATAGTGCAATTTATCACAGCACGGTGTATATTTTTGCGTATATCTGTATTTCTGTGTATGTTTTTTATTCCTTATATGTACAAGCTTCTATTTTTTAACCTTCTCATCTTCAATCTTGTTTATTTGAGCAGACAGTCATTAAAGCATTTCATTACCAGCTTTTCAACTAATGGCCAACAACCCACACACACACACACACACACACACGCACACACACACACACACACACACACACACACACACACGCACGCACAAGCATTTTTAATTCCGTAATAAAACCCACCCTGCCCACTTCCACCAGGTTGGTTACCATGACGATGCTGGCGGAGTTCTCTTGCCAAATCATCCGCCAGAAATCTCTCACCGTCTCCTGCATGGGCCCTTTGGGAGGAGAGAGATGGGACAAATTTAGCACCATATCAAACCATCTCCATCCCACAACGCCCACCATCAATTACACTGAATGCTTCCTTCATGGAACAGAATGCTGTTCTCCCACTCTGACCCTGAACCCACTGTAGCTTGTCCTCTATGCTTCTGTCATGTCTGCTTTAATTACCTTGTGTAGCGATGTAATGCCTCGGCCTGTGGTAACCCTGTGGAACAGGAAAACAGAGAGGTCAGGTCACTCACAACTCCCCTGCAGTTCAGCTCTATGATCTGGGTGGACAAATCTAACGAACACTTTACAGTGCAAGAAAGAAGGGTTCTTCATGTTTTTGAAGACAATGGTGGACTATGGTGATTCTATATAGCAAGAGAGGACCACAGGTTGGTGGAAAACCTTGTACGTCGATGGTTCTCTGTGGATTTTTTGAAATATGCATGACATAAAAGAGTGGACTCCAGGATCGGTGGAAGACCTTTTCTGTAAAAAATAGCTCACTAAAGAGTGGACTGCAGTGGTTCTATTTATTACCAAAGAGTGGAATGTAGTGGTTTTATGTATTACAAAAGAGTGGAGCACAGTGGTTCTATGTAATACCAAAGAATGGACTGCCGTGGTTGTATTTCACAACAAAGAGTGGTTATATATAGAACCAAATAGAGAATCAAAGAGTGGACTGCAGTGATTGTATATAGAACCAAATAGAGAACCAAGAGTGGACTGAAGTAGTTCAATTTAGTACCAAATTGTGGATTGCAGTGGTTCTATTTGGACCCAGAGAGTGAACTGCAGTGGTTGTATATAGAACCAAAGAGAGAGAGAACCACTTGTGAAAAACCCTTTGTAGATAAAAAGTTAGAACCTTTTAAAGTGCCCCAAATAGGGGATGACCTTTTCAGAACTAAATAGAACCAGATTTGCCTACTGTGTTGGGGCCAGTTTCTAGGTCCTTCCCACACTGTATGGTAAAGTGCGACTCTAATAGATTTGTACTAGGCTATCAGGAACCATTACAGTGTAGTGAGAATTGCACTCGTTCTAAATGTCACTTGGTCTGACTCCAGCGTCTGAGCCAGAGGGAAACATTAACGATCACCGTTGCTCAGCTCCCACACACAACAACACATCGGTCAATGTTACCAGTGAATCTGCTGCATGACAGAGCCAGTAATCGTTTTATTAGCTGCAATGATGCCGGGCGACATGATTATAGATCCAGCAGAGAAAGCAGCTTTCGCGTCTGTAGGCACCGAGTGTGACGTATTCACACCACTTACCTCTATAATATAGCAGACCATAGTGATGGTCATTATAGCTCTTACACAGTGGAAGGGGATTATTTCATACAGATTGATGCTGTCATTCTGGTAGAAGCAGTATTATATACAGCAGTGGCAGAGTGTCATACTGCCCTGTTCAATATGACCCTCTCATTTTCACACATACAGGCACTGAACAGTATAGACTCAACAGACTGGAGCAAGTAAAGCACTGATTTCACACTGAATAAATAATCCATCTGACTTAATTACAAACTAATTGTTTCTTAATTGATGTTATAAATTGTCACTGTCATCCAAAATTCCTACAACTCCATTCTTGACGTTTTCCACTTCTTGACATAAAGTGAATCTTGCCGTTGTTCTTTCTATTGTATCAGAATTGTATGAAGACTGGACCAATATAACTTTTTAAAAAATGACTCGGAACAAAATCTGTTTACAATGACTTCTACTGATTTAAGTTAAGAAGGTTCTTTCCCTTCTCCTGTTTTTGAGATACAAGGTTTTGCATGACAGTAATGGCCACTCAGGTGTTTAATTCAGTCTCTTGTCATTTTAAGACCCTTACAAATGGTCCAGAATGTGGGAACATCACTTTAATGTTCTGCCAAGGAGCTCCAGTGCAACTGGCATCCTGTGGCTCTCGTTAGATTCAAAACCCTGACTGTAGCTGTAAAATGTATTTTAAATAATTAGTAATAATGTAAATCATTAGTTGATAATTTAATGACGGATATAAAAGTCAATTCAGATTCGGTACTGCTGTGTCTCGGATTTCAGTACCACACATGAAAATGGCCTCAATCAGAACTTCAAATGTCAGATTCAGCATGATTCAGCATGTTCTTGCTGTGCAGACTGCCACACATAACACAGCTCTGACACACATGATAAAAATCAGATTTTGGCCACTGCTCTTCAAAAGTAGCCTAAAAGCTGATATTTCAAGCCATATCAATTATGAAAAAGAATCAACTAAATTATTGTTATAATTATTGTAACTATTATATAACAACCAGCTTTTTTAGCGTTTATTTATGTCATATTTATGTCATATTTATGTCAGGGGTGGCACGGTGGCACAGTGGGTGCGGCGACCTGGGAAGTTTCTGTGTGGAGTTTGCATGTTCTCTTCTCCCCGTTTATGAACGATAACTATTAAGGTCTAATCTGCTTCCTCAGAATCAAGTACTGGGAGAAGAAGAAGAACCCTGTGTGCTGCATATTAGCTCAGGACTAACATTTGCTTGCAGTTTTTTTTTCCATATGTAATCTACAGTTTGTGTAGATCCTCACCTGCTATGGTAAGAACCTTAATATGAATTAACTGCAGAGCACAAGCTATTCAAACAGGCCTGAGCAGTTTGTGATATTCACAACTCTAGTTACATTAATCACAACAATAATGGGCTTTGTTATTTAAATACATAAATATGGAACAGCAGACATCAGCAGAATAGCTCTCAAATGCTGTTTCTTGCTCATGTACCATCATTATGGTCTTGTCTTTGTACCCGGTTCACTTCAGCCGGCCCTCTAGTGGCCATTCAGTGTACAAAATGGTAATCAATTTTTTTTCACTGTTAAAATTCCAGTTACAGTATTTTGCCACTTTTATCCTCACTGGTGAAAGTGGAACTCATCAATCTGCTGGATCACAGCCTTCTGTGAGCTTTACGTTGAGCTCTTTGCTCTTGTTGAATGCACTGTATTTTTTCTCATCATCATGAATGGTGACAGAATTATACGCTCACGGTTGCATTAGAGCGCCCTGTTCTATATAGAGCAGTACTAAGTTCTAAAAGCTGTATGTGAACATACTTGTCTGCAAAGGGTCACTTTAAAGAAGCGAATTAGCTAATGGCTGGCTTTTGGACAAACGGGTTTACAGTGTACAGAGGGTTGCGTTTAAAAAAGCAGCATCCCTAACCCAGATTTCCAACTGGGCTTAAATTAAATAATATATTAATCTAATATTACATTATGTGCTGCAGTTTCCATTTCCTGGTGAGGTTCAATAGGAACAGATTGTATTAACTTTAGACTTTCTGTTGTGTGGTTGAGGGGATGCTTATCAGAATAAGAGCACAGCTTACTGTAACCTCATCACTGGTCTTACTTTTTCTCCATGAGGTCCATTTATAAAGTTTTAAAACAAAGTTCTTAGAACAAAACCAGCCATAATCAAAAATTTTGGCTTTGGGATCTATTGAGCCCTGACAATTAAAAGCTTTTAATATATGTATATTAATAACCCCTGCTGTGATTCTCTGTATTGCACATTGAAGACAAAGACATTCTTGACTCACTTTCAGCTCTTTGCATAATTATTATTACAACACATTTTTACCATAAAATATTTACTAAAAGGACATGTTAAACAATAAAAATATGTTTAGGGCATAAAGCACGATAGATCCATACTCACATCTATGTAGTTGGCATTGATGTAGTCCGAGTGGGGGTCCCCCTCCAGCAGTTGCAGTCGGACTCGAGTGTGATCATCTGTGGGGTCAAATATTCATAGAACAGCCAGTCTAAAGTTACACTTACACTTTACAGGACAACACACACTGAAAACGCCCAAACAACCGAAGATCTGCTCTGATCTGGACAGTCCTTTGTTTCATGTTTCAGGTCCAACATTATGTTGGAGAAATAATATTGGTGTGTACAAATATTCAACATTCATGGTTCATTAATTCAATACGGAGCACAAAGAAGACCATCAAAACAATTATTTTATTTTGCAAAATGACAAAAGCAAATTAATATTCTAATTTTAAATAGTGACCTGAGTGACCTTAGGAGCTATGCTATCAGGGGTATTATCCCCTGGTAGGGCTATCCAGGGTAAATTTGTCCTAAGTGACAGGCTAGACAAAGTGTGATCCAGATGTCCCTCATGAGCAAACAGAAAAGGACTCTTGTCCAGAATAGGGTCACCTTGGCCTGGTGGCCAGGAGTTCATCCATGGGGCCTGGCCAGGCTGATTTTTCTAATAGATAGGCCAACTAGAACAATAAACAGATGTATCAGGTACAAGAAGGTCAGCTGTAAACTGTGCTGACAATCGGAAGTGTCCCATAGTAGCATGTAAGGAGTGTAAGAGCTAATGTGCAGGTGTACTGTGATGGTTCAGAAGTGTGAGATCACTCTGTGATGCAGGTTGGAAAGGATTGTTGATCCAGCTGGAGAGGTGCCACTGGATCACCTGCTGGGGGAAGCGGGGTGTTCAGGAAGCTGTTATGATTTTTCAGATGACAGGAACCCGAAGAGTCCACTGGAGAGGTGGAAGGGGTCAACCACCATGCTGGTTGCCTTGACAACATTGTGTCCACAATGTTTTTAACACATGGTGTTTGTGGTGGATAGAAGATCCAATCTTCTCAGCTGTATTGTCCTGTAGTCTGCGACAGTGTAGTTCCTGTTCCATGCGGTACGATTGTTGGCCCTGTGCTCTCAATTACCCCAGTAGAAGATGGTGAGGATGAATGGAGAGAGGTTTGCTCATGAAATCGAAATCTCTGCTGGACTTTCTTGGCGAGGCACTTGATATTGAGAGGTCCAGGTGATGATGTTGGTGATGTGTGCATGAAGGAACATGAAAAGCTTTATGATCATCTTGAATGAGGAACTAAAGTACATGAAATGCATTCCTTGTTGACCCCTTTCTGTGCAGATGAATCAATGAGACATGATCAGCGGAGGATACTGCATTCTCCGGGGACCAGTTAAGATGATACGCAATATGTATTTCAAGAGCACCTACTCAGAGCACCTGGAGATTGAAGTGAGGACTATGGGTCGATATTCAGGGTACAGAGATGATGGATAGTTGCCTTGATGGACGTCAGGAAAATTGAATATTGAGAATGTCTATAAGCACATCGGCCAGTTGCTCAACATATTGCCTGAGCACCTGCTGAACTACTCCTACTGACTCTAGGCAGGTTAACCCCTTGCAAGAAACTATGCATGAGTCCTTCAGAAACACAGACCTTTAGTCTGGAGCAAAACTGAAACAAGAGTTTTGAACAGCAGGTACAGTGTCTCCTAGACCTAATGACAGGATGTATCCAATGCAGCTGAGAATTGTTTCTCACTACAGATAACGCTGTTAAAAACAAAAGAAATCTGAACCCAGATCACCATCTCAGCATGGAGAAGCTTTATGAGATGGTCCAGAAGAGCCCCTGAGCCCTGCACAGGTAAGGATGCAAATAGAAACAAGGCCTGTTCAACCAGAAACCACCCTGCCACAAGCAATCATCATCAAAGATAGAAAACAGGCATGAACCTCTGGCGGCTAATTGATTGAATTTTTCTGGCTGCAGTCGTCCTCTCTTATGGAAAGCACATTTGGCCTGCCATCCATTAACACGTAGCCTCTGGAGCTCTTTCCAGCCCCGAAGGTGCGCCGTCTTTTTGGTAATTATCACAGCGCTTCGGGAGAGGGCAGAGAGAGAGAGATTGAAGGGAGCGGGAAGAGAGGGAAGGAACAGGGTGATGAGAGGATGGGTAAAAGGATAAGTCTGACACTTGCTCCGCACACAAGCGAGGTGGTGGGCTTTGATCACGGTGAGAATGCAAATTTAGTGTCGAGAGACATCAACTGGAAGCTCTACTGACAACTCTGCAGTCTCTCTCTTTTTGTCTATGTCTGTCTCTTGCAGTTATTTTTCCTTGACAAAAAAAAAAAAAAAAAACACACACACACACCAACACTGTCCTTCATTTGAGACATCTCCAGGCAAACACCCTCTCAATCGCCCCCTCTCTCTCTCTCTTTCCTCACATGTGATCAACTTCTGACCTCCATGCTCTGGAAGGGAGGAGTGAGTGAACCAAGCAGGGGAAAGAGGAAATGAAGGAAAGACACAAGTAATTAGACACCTTCCGAGTCAGCTGTCATTGTAAAGTGCACAGTAGAGGTTCCTCCCTGTAGCGAAGGCCAAGAAAATACCCTTTAATTGGACAGAGCTGACCAGACTACAGTGCCAAGGCTGTATTGCGTCAGTCACTCCCCCATCAGTACCTGCAAAAACCTTCTGACAGCTTTTAGCACCTGTCTAAGGCATCTACACCATTCACCTAAAGACCTGCGGAGCTCCAGCAGAGCAAAGAATATCAGAGGTGTAAATCCGCAACCTATTTAGTTCAGCAATAATTAATCATTTATTTAATCATAATTCATGCGTTAATATACAGAATGAAGCTCTAATCAAGTATATATACACACATATATATATATATATATATATATATATGTTGTGGGGGGTGTGGCATACTGGTGTTTGCGTTTGCGGGCATTTGTGAATAAAGCCCCTTTTGAGTCACTCCACTCCACTTCAGCTCACTTTGTTACAGAAAAAAAATGTTATAAAACTGTTAACCTCACCATAAAGGAGGTGCTCTCGGCTATGAGGCCATTTAAAAAGCAAATACTCTCTTCACAGCTCAGTCAGCCCCCCCTCCCTCTGAAGAACCGTCCCTGCAATCTCACAAGCCTATTAATCACTGCTGCAAAGCCCATGGCCTTCTTACTGTCCTAATAAACAGTTACACCACACTGTCAGCCACTTGCCACACGTTTTACACCTAAATAGCTTATTAAATCCCGGCTTGGCGGGAAAAGGTGCTGTCAGACTCGCCAAGTGCTGCCGCATACTGTTTGTGGCATGAGAGAGAAGCATTCTGGGAGTTAATCCAGTTTAATCCGGTTCCATCCGCTCGAAGATTAGACATTTTGTCCCCAAAGAGTACCTGAGAGCAGCGGAGCGCGTCTTTCGGAGCAGCGGAAAGTGTGTCTGGATGAGTGTCACTTTCATCTGAATTAGATTAATCTCTGGGAGTTCATTTGCAGCGAGGTCAAAGAACAGTCTAAAGGTGTTAGAACCTGTTCTGTAACCTGTAGTGCAAAGACTTGCTATTGAATATTTTAATTTTACTCTTACAGCTCTCAGTATTGTGTGTGTGTGTGAAGGTTCACACAGTTTAATTTGATATCATACAATACAAGACATTGATGGTTTAATACAGCAAAAATGGTTGAAACCCTACTTATTATGTAATTCAGCCCACAATTATATAAAGCCATACTGAATTATTTTTATTTGTGTTTGTGTGTGTGTGTGTGTGTGTGTGTGTGTGTGTGTGTGTGTGTGTGTGTGTAGATAAAAGTCAGAGCTCAATGAGCTATCAAGCCAGTCAGCTTAATGTCAGATTAAGTGATTTCTGAAGGCAGCTGGTCAAACTGGATTTATTTAGGGGTGTCAGAGTATACATTGAATACACTGCGTGACACACTTGTCAGATTTATATTTGTTTATCAATTTTGAAAACAATTTCATTTTGTTTTCACTTCACAAATACCTGCTACTTTGTATATTTGTACTAGAACATCTAAAAAATATTATATTATATTATATATAATATATTAGAACCCCATGGTTTCCTTCTAAGTTGCTGAGCAGATCAGTAGAAATGGGCCAGAATCGTTACATTAACGATGAGAACACAGTTTCCTCTTCTCCTATAAAGTCATCAATTCAGAGATGAAGAGTTTAGTGAAGACAGTGACTGTAATTCTTTATATTAACAGACGAATAATGAGTCTGCTCGCAAAGGGTTAATCCGTGAACCTGGTTTACTGCTCCTTCCTATGTTCTAGTGTTGTGACAACACTAATAACAACAAAAGAAGTAAACACATGCTGCTGAGGCTGTAGCCAGAATTCTAATCACCCAGCTTCGGTCAACACATCAGAGGAAGCTGCCTTTTTCTGACTTCAGGGAAACCTCTGAAGATTCTGCTCTGCTACGTGGAGGGAATTAATGTCAGTCAGAGTTTGAGGAATTTGCAGAGAGAGGCTGCTCACACACACACACACACACACACACACACACACACACACACACACACACACACACACACATATATGAAAGCAGAAGACACACTTCAAAAGCTCACCTCTAAACTCTACCTAATGAAGACGAACAGGCCGGATCTGGATGCCGCTGCCTGCCCTCACGTGTGCACAACTAACCATACTAATGTGGCATGCTGAGTGGTGAGCAGCGGAATGAAGCAGAGTGTATGGTTTTCCCAGTGGGAACTGGTCTCAATCCCTCTGTGATCACGCACGGCTGTTGGTATCACTTGGAGGAAAATTGCGTCATGTGTTTCAAACCTGGCCGCTTCAGAGAAGGCGAGAGAGGCTCTCAAGATTCCCAGCGTGCCGTCAAAACGCTGCTGTTACTCAACTCAGGGGTTTGGAAACAGCTGCTCATACGGAAGCGCAGTCTGATCAGGATTCAAGGCCCACGCTCCTCAAAATCAATAGGATTAAAGTGAAGCTCTGGACCTGCTGCACCACCCAACCCAAATAACCACAGTCCAGGTTAAAAACAGGGATAATCTGTCTGCCAGACTTTCTTTATGATGTCGTTTCTGATTTTCAGTACTGGTGTCAGTCGATGAATCCCCGGTTCTGTGTTGTTCTGTGCTCACTACTACACTCTTTTAAAAGGGGGGTTCTTCAGTAAAGTAAATGGTTTGGTATGGAACCATTAGCACATAACAAACCACTTGGATGCTTAGACCCTTTACACAGTTAAAAGGTTCTTTAATAAATACTTAGATGCTTATGAGGTTCGAACGCTGGTTAAAGGGTTCTTTAAGCGTTCTTTTTAAAGAGGAAGGGTTTTGTACATGATCATAATTAAAGTAATCATGTGGATGCTAATTTAGTTCTGAGGGCTTGATTAAAAGGCTATTTCAGTTTGTAACTGTGTCACACAATAAAATGCATGCAGAAAGTTTAGTAAGTACAGTAATAATGACATTAAAATGTAAGCAATTGCTACATGACTCTGAAATGATTTCTTTGCAGTGCCAAATCCAACATCAAATCAGAATGGGTGAACAGGGCCTATCTCCCCCCAAACACACAGAAAAGCAACAAGCTGTTGGGAGGCATGCACTGAAAAGCCTTTTCTCACTTACAAGCATACATGTAAACATCTATGAGGTATTCGGCGCGTGTGCTTTGATCAGATGAGACCAAGATAGAGCTTTTTGGCAACAAACTCTCTAAGTAGGTCTGTTGTAATACAAAAGATGAGCATGTTGAGAAGCACCTCATGCCCACTGTGAAGTATGGGGGAGGACTGGTGATGCTGTGGGCCTGTTTCTCTTCCAGAGGCCCCAGGAATCTTGTTAGGGTGCATGTTATCGTGAACTAAATTTAAATCAAAATCTGGTGGCCTCTGCCCGAGAGCTGAAGATGGATCTTCACTGGGTCTTTCAGCAAGATAACCACCATACATATGTGGCCAAATCTAAACACAAATGGTTCACCAGACACATGCTCCTCCCATTGCCAGCTCAGTCTCCAGACCTCAACCCAATTGAAAACCTATGGGGTGAGCTGAAGAGGGTATAGGAGAGTGCACATGTGAGGACCCAGGACTCAGGATCCCTCTCACTGTATTCTCCCATCTTGTGAAATGTTAAATGAGAAGATTAGTGTGGTGGTGATCATCCAGCATCCTGACCTCAGTAATGTTGTCTCTGTGTCTCTGTATGCAATCAAATTCTCACGGTATCTCTCTCTCTCACTCTCTCTCTCTCTCTCTCTCTCTCTCTCTCTCTCTCTCTGCGCATGCGCGGGCGTGAGTGAGCGGTGTGAGCTGAGAGCAGCGTGAGCTGAGAGCAGCGTGTTTGTTGGCTTTTTGCCAAACTTTTCGTGCCTGTGAGTTTGTTGTTGTTTGTGGTGGACTGTGTGTGTGTGTGTGTGTGTGTGTGTGTGTGTGTGTGTGTGTGTGTCCGTGCGCGAGAGCGTGCGTGCGTGCGTGTGGTTGGAGCATGGTGGGGGATCTGTCTCCTGGGCTCTATGAGAGTCTGTCCCGACGCCATGCGGTGAAGATCGAGTGCAGGGCGGGTGTGGAGGACTGCTGTCTGGCTGCTGGACAGACAGTCGGTCACTCCAACATTGTGTCAGCTTCCAGGATGAACAGTGTAGTGGTGTTGTTCCTAAACTCTATCGAGAGGGCAAACGAGCTCATTCAGAGTGGTGTTGTTCTCCATGGCCAGTTCACTCCTGTGTCTCCCCTTAGCACCCCCTCTAAGAAGATTGTCCTGTCTAATGTCCCCCCCTTCATTAAGGATGAGATGCTGGAGCAGGAGCTCTCCCGTTTTGGGAAGCTCGTGTCTCCTATTAAAAAGATCCCCCTGGGCTGTAAATCGCCCCTGATTAAACACCTGGTTTCTTTTAGGAGGTTTGTTTACATGGTGCTCAAGGACGGAGCGGACACCCTGGACCTGGTTTTCAAGTTCAGGGTGGACGGCTTTGATTACCCGGTTTATGCTTCATCCGATACGGCCATGAAGTGTTTTGGATGTGGGGCCATTGGACACCTTGTTCGCTCTTGCCCCAACCGGATTGCTCCTGAGCCGGGTGGTTCGGGGGAGCCTGTGGCAGCTGGTCCTGCGTTGGCTGGTCCCTCGGTGGCTGGGCCTGCTGAGGCCTGTCCTGTGGCGTCCAGCCCTGCAATGGCCGCCCCTCCTGCGGTCGCCACTTGGCCTGGGGCATCTGGAGAGGCAAAACCGGTCGTGGATGGGTCTGCGGTGGCCGTTCCCCCTGCGGCTGCTACTCACCCTGATGCACCTGAAGGGGCTGAACTGGTCACGGCTGGGCCTGCTGCGGATGCAGTGGTTCCGGCTGTGTCGGACAATGGTGGGCCTCCCTCGGCTAAGCTGGTGGGGAACCTTGGTGGACCTGACCAGCCCCTTGTCTCTGATGAGCAGGACGGGGCTGTAGGGGGCAGTTGTGCTGGGCCTGCAACAGCTATGTTAGGGGTACAGGAGACTGAAGTCGAGGTGGTAATGGAGGATGACACTGTTTTTAAAGTTCCTCAGAAACGGAAGAAAGATGCCCAGGGCAAAGGCCATAAACAGGCCAAAAAGGAGGTTAAGGTGGTGGATGAGGACTCTGACAGCGAAGGGTGGTCCGGGTGCTCCCAGGATGAGTCTCTGCCCCTGGTGTACACTGTTAATGATATTAAAAAGTTTCTCCAAGTCACCAAAGGCCAGTCGGGTGTTAAAGTCAGAGACTACTTCCCGGACAAACAGCAGTTCATTAGTGATGTGAAACTTTTTAGGAAAGACGGAGTTTTTACTGAGCCTGAGATTTATCGGCTGAAGAAGTTGGTGACCAGGCTCAACAAGGCTGCTGATGATGACTTTTAGACGTTTTAGCTTCTCCTCAGTTGGGATGGTTTTACGTACTGGTTTTTTAAATCTCCTTTATCTTTTAATGAGTGGTTTTACATTAGCTACTCTTAACATTAATGGAGCCAGGGACGGTGGGAAGCGAGCTAAACTTTATGAGTTACTGAAGCTCAAACGCGTTGATGTTGCGTTTCTGCAGGAAACCCACAGTGATGTGCGCAACGCTGCTGACTGGACCGCAGAGTGGACAGGGGTTTCCGTCCTTAGCCATAATACTTCTCTGAGCGGTGGTGTTGCTGTTTTATTTGCGCAGTCTTTTACTCCTGTCTCATATACGGTGGAGGAGGTTTTAAAGGGGAGACTGTTGAAAGTACGGGCCTGCTTTGAGGATGAGGTGTTCGTTTTTATCTGTGTTTATGCCCCGACCAGTGCAGCTGACAGGCTGAGTTTTTTAGACACACTTAGTACAGTACTAGCCAGCTGTCTTTCTACTGAGCTTTTAATACTGGGTGGGGATTTTAATTGCACTACTAGTGGTTTGGACAGGAACCACTTGGAGCCCCACGCTGCCTCTCGTAGGCGAATGTGTGAAGTGATGGAGGAACATGACTTGTGTGTTCTCTGGAGGAACTTCCACAACAGGCAGAGACAGTATACGTGGGCTCACAGTCAGAGCAATGCGCTCTCTTTGGCCAGGTTGGACCGTTTTTATGTTTTTAGTCATCACCTGTCTCTTTTTACACATTGTTTTATTTCTCCTGTGGGTTTGTCTGACCACTCTATGGTCCACTGCAAGGTTGCAAAGTGCAATGTGAAGCCTAGGAGTGCATACTGGCATTTTAACACCTCACTTTTAGAAGATTCCAATTTTATAGAGTCTTTTACTTTTTTTTGGGATGTTTTTAAAGCACAAAAATCTTCTTTTACCTCCCTTCAACAGTGGTGGGACGTAGCCAAAGTTCACATTAAATTGTTCTGTCAGCAGTATACTCTCAGTGTCACTAGGGACATCGCTAGATCTCTTAAAGCTCTGGAGACTGGAATAGTGGGGCTCCAGGATTTGGTGGAGACCACAGGAGATCAAGAGCATATTAGAGCTCTTACAAAGAAAAAAACAGCCTTAGAGGATCTACTGGGTATCACAGCACAGGGGGCGCTGGTCCGATCACGTTTTCAGTGCGTGACTGAATTGGATGCCCCGTCTAAGTTCTTTTTTGGTCTTGAGCGTAAAAATGGACAGAAAAGGTTTATGCACGCTGTTCGGACTACTTCGGGGCATCTCTTGATGGAGCCTTCGGAAATCCGCCAGCGGACAGTCAGCTTTTTCTCGGAGCTGTATAGGAGCGAGTGGTCGGACACACCGGATGTGGAGGGCAGGTTCTTCAGCGGTGTGGCCAAGCTCACGCACAGGGCGGCTGCACTGCTGGACGCTGAGCTCTCCCTGGGGGAGCTGCACGATGCTCTCCGGGGAATGGAGAACGGTCGGGCGCCTGGGATTGATGGCCTTCCGGTCGAGTTTTATAAGGCTTTCTGGTCCATAATGGGTGAGGATGTGCTGGAGGTTCTCCTTGACAGTTTGCAGGTGGGGCGTCTCCCCCTGAGCTGCAGGAGAGCAGTGCTCACCTTGCTCCCGAAAAAAGGCGACCTGACCGAACTCAAGAACTGGCGCCCTGTCTCCCTCTTGTGTACCGACTACAAACTGCTCTCAAAAGCTTTGGCCTTGAGACTGGGGAAGGTGATGGGGCAGGTGATTCATGTAGACCAGACGTACTGTGTGCCTGGTCGGTCTATCTTTGACAACGTATATTTGATTCGGGATGTTTTGGAGGTCTCCAGGCTGTTGGGTCTGAAAACTGGTCTTATCTTGTTGGATCAGGAAAAGGCTTTTGACCGGGTTGAACATACCTATCTTTGGAAAGTTCTGGAGAACTTTGGGTTCAACCCTGGTTTCACAGCCATGATCAGGTTGTTGTACAGTGACACTGAAAGTATACTTAAGGTCAACGGTGGTTTGTGTTCCCCTTTTAAAGTCTTCAGAGGTATCCGACAGGGCTGTCCCCTGTCCGGCATGCTGTACGCTCTTGCCATAGAACCTCTTTTATGTATGCTGAGGGAGAAGATCTCTGGTTTCTCCATGCCCCAAGTTTCTGTCCCAATTTGTGTTTCGGCCTATGCAGACGATCTGGCTATTTTACTCTCCACTCAGGCTGATGTGACTGTTTTAACTCAGATTTTATGTGATTTTCAGGTTTTATCGTCTGCAAAAGTCAATTGGTCCAAGAGTGACGCCATTTTAATTGGGGACTGGGATGGTGGGGGTCCGCAGCTGCCAGATGGGTTGGCCTGGAGGACGGGTGGCTTTCGATATCTGGGCGTATATTTGGGAGATAGTGCTACTGTGGACAGGAACTGGGAAGGCGTTCTTGAAAAAGTTAAAGGACGCCTTAGGAAATGGAACTGGCTAACCCCAAAAATGTCCTACAGAGGACGCATTTTGGTCACTAACAACCTTGCTGCGTCCTCCTTGTGGCACAAACTGGCCTGCGTTGATCCCCCACCGGGTCTATTAGCTGAGATCCAGGCTCTGTTAGTTGATTTCTTTTGGGATCGGCTTCACTGGGTACCTCAAGGTGTCCTACATCTTCCGAGAGAGGGTGGCGGTCAAGGCCTTGTACATCTGGCGAGTAGGACAGCTGCATTCCGCCTGCTTTTCATCCAGAGACTTCTCTTTGGGCCCAGTGAGCTGGTGTGGAGGGCGGTGGCATGCAAAGTCCTGCAAACAGTGGGCGGCCTGGCTTTGGACAAGACCTTGTTTTTAATGGACACTAGGTCCCTAGATGTTTTAAACTTGCCTGTGTTTTATCGTAGTCTTTTTAAAATTTGGAGTCTTTTTAACTTTGTGAAGATGGACAGTACTTCACTGCACTGGCTGCTGGAGGAACCCCTGCTCCACGGGGCTCGCATGGACATTGCAAGTGCCTCCTTTCCTGCACTTGACATGGTCTTGAGGTCTTCGAAGGTCACGAACGTTCGTGCCCTGGTGGACCTTGCGGGCCCCGACCTTGATCGTGTGGAGGACCTGGCAGAACGGCTGGGGTTGCGCTCTCGGCGTGTGGTGGCCTGTCTGTTGAGCCACTGGAGGTCGCTGCTCTCCCCCAACGAACATGCTTTGCTGAGAGACCATGGTGCGGGGGTGATTTGCCCGGAGGACAGTGACCCCTTCCCTGGTCTTCTTGTCTCCCCTGAACTGCAAGACTGTGAGGGCCCTCTTCTGGGGCGTACAGGAGACTCAGAACTGCACTTCGTCACAGCCTCCAGTAAAATGATTTATAGGATTTGTGTGACAGCACTGAACAAACGGAGGCTGGCGGGGAGGGCTGATACGCCGTGGCGCACTGTTTTATCTTTACCTGATGATGTAAAGCCTGAGTGGAGGGCGTTGTATAAGCCACCGTTGACCAAAAAGGTTGCTGACTTGCAGTGGCGGGTTTTACATGGTATAATTTCTGTGAACGCTTTTATCTCCATTTTAGATCCCGCCGTTTCTCCCGGGTGTCCATTCTGTTCCCAGAGGGAGACTGTTTTCCATGCTTTTATGCATTGTTTTAGGCTACGTCCCTTATTCACTGTTTTACGCAATGTTTTTATGTCTCTTAATCTGACTTTCAATCTGCAGACTTTTATCCTGGGTTTTAAATACGTCCAGAAAGAGAGGTCCAGGTGCCAGCTGGTGAATTTTATTCTGGGACAGGCTAAGATGGCAGTGTATCTTAGCAGAAAGAACAAGCTGGCACAGGACGCGGACTGTGACGCAGTACGTGTTTTCTGCAGATTGGTGAAGTCACGGGTTTTACTCGATTTTAGTTTTTATAAAAGCATGAATGACCTCGATGCGTTTATTACTCTGTGGTGCTGTGACGATGCCATTTGTTTTATACTCGATGAGACCGTCTACTTTGCCCCAGAGTTCTTTTAATCTTTTTAATGTCATTTTATTTTTCTTGATGTGTCCCGCCATTGGTGGATGACTTATTTATTTTATTTATTCATGTACATGTGAAACATCTGCTGCAGTGATAGTAGATCCTCTGTTTTAAATAAAGGCTCTTAAAAGTCAAAAAAAGTCTCTCTCTCTCTCTCTCTCTCTCTCTCTCTCTCTCTCTCTCTCGCTCTCTCAAATTCTTTGTTCCTCCTTCTCCTGTCCCTCTCATTTCTCACTCTTTATTCCCTTGTTTCTCTCTCTCTCTCTCTCTCTCTCTCTCTCTCTCTCTCTCTCTCTCTCTCTCTCTCTCTCTCTCTCTCTCTCTCTCTCTCTCGCTCTCTGATATGCAAATGTAAGTCAGTAGGGTATTATTATTATTTGGGAGGGTGTGTGCTGAATTAAAGATGACCATATGGGGGATTTAGGGCTGATACAGGACGCTCATGGCTCTGCAGGATGAGCATGTGGGACAGATGCCTGTAATGGAAAGCGCTTACCTCTCTCCTACAGACTGTCAGAGGTAATCAAAGGTAATGTGTGTGTCTGTGCAAAAAAAATGTGTCAAAAACACAGTGTACGGAGACAATCAGCAATGAAAATGTTGATCTAGTTATCTACACAATAATGACTCATAACATTATGACTAGGTGTTATTTGTGCTATTTACACACACACACACACACACACACACACACACATATATATATATATATATATATATATATATATATATATATATATATATATATATATATATATATATATAATTTTTCTAATTTCTCACCCATACAGACTGCATTTCTCAGCTATATTCGAAGGATCCTGCAGAACAAAACAGCCTTCCTCAGCTGCATCCTTCACTTTCAGACACAACATCTGTCTGCAACTTTTTGTGCCAGCACATACTTTCAAAGGTCTGCGGCGTTACTGATGTTTCTGAACTTAAGTGTTGGAGGACTCTTTGTTCAGAGCTCTTTAGATCAGCTTCTGTCTAACAAAGCTGACGATATAATAGGAGCAAGTCAGGAAGCGACAAGACAGATGGGTAAATTAGGGAAATCACACAACTCTGAACCCTAAAAATCCAAACACAGGACAGGAGCCAAAGGCACAAGACTTAAATTTGACATCAGAAAGATGCTGTTTGGTTGGAAAGTTTGGTTGGCATCAAGCTCCAGTATTAGACAGGTGTTGTTTGTTGGTTTCCCAACACCATGATTTAAAACCAACAACAAATCAACATCTAACCATATTAGAATTTCATGTTCTGAGGATGTTAAAATTACAGAGATTAGGTCTACATACAGTACCTCACAACTAAATGCTGGTATTTATATGTCAAAATGATGTTGGCACGTGAGAATTGGAAAAGACTGAATTGGACATTGAACTTAAACCCAACACAATATGAATGTCAGCTGTCTTTGTATGTCCAACTGATGCTACTGCATCAGATATTACTGCATATTTGTGTGGAATATTTTACCTTTCAGTCATTACAGGAATGCAAAAACCATCTGTTGTTCCAACACTAGCCAGCCAGCCTTATTCTAAACTGTTCACAGTTAACCAGAAAAGAATCTTTTGATGAAACCTTGTTTTTAGGAAAGTAAACAAGTGAATTACACATGTGGAAAGCAACGTCAGATTTCATCTGGTCATGCTGAGAAAACATTTTTTCGAGTCTAAACAGGGTCAAAGTGAATGACAGGCCCAAATAAACATCTGTATGCCTAAATTGTTCTTTGCCTAAAGGAGTTCTTAACTAGCATTGGTGGAAATCCTTTTATTGACATTTCTATATAGAACCTATAAACAAAATGACTCTATATACCATCAAAACAAATGTTCCAAAATTGCCAACAAATTAATTGATTTTTTCAGCACTAAAACAACTGTGCCATAGTAAGTGAGCTCCTCTCTTGTGGAGAAATAATAAACAGTATATCTCCATTTTACCACAATTTGGCAAGAAAATTAACTTTTGCACCATCGTACAGTAAGATGGACAGTTTTCATTACCAGCGTTTGTAATTAAGAGGGTTTAGCGATAGCAAATTCATCATATTACCGCTGGCTATCCAGTGGGTGACAGGCGCTGTTTCACTCAGGGCCAATGTTTCATTTCAAAGACTTTCGCTTTATAGAACATCTTGGCAGTTACAATGAAACCTTTAATAAAAGGGTACTGACATCTTCCAGAGTAACACGGATGAGTTAATGAAGGGACTACATTCCTAACTAAGAAAAAAACAAAAAACAAAAACAAATGCTGAACTTGGGTAGGTAGGTAGGTAGGTAGGTAGGTAGGTAGGTAGGTAGATAGATAGATAGATAGATAGATAGATAGATAGATAGATAGATAGATAGATAGATAGATAGATAGATAGATAGATAGATAGATAGATAGATAGATAGATAGATAGATAGATGCTATAAATAGATGCTATAAATGATGGTCTTCTTTGTGATCAGGATTTAAGTTTGAAATTGGTGAAAATAAGTCAATTGCCAGTTTAATCAAGTGTTCTGTAGATAATATAGAGTAAATTAATGTTATGATGGCCCTTCCATGTCATATTACTACTGCAATCAATGTGTTAGTATGTTACTGCAGAACAGCCTTGCCTAGATAATTAATCACCAGTTATGTAAATATGTTATACAGGTCCACTCTGCTTCTCCAGTGTTCCATCGAAAATCAGAAATCCTGTTCTATTTTGCTGCAGTTACAGCTTCTACTCTACTAAATAGGCTTCATGCTAGAGGTTGGAACTGAGGATTTGATTGCATTCAGTCCCACAAGAACATCAGTGAGGTCAGGTTCTAATGCCGAAAGATTGGTGGGCCAGGTGTCCCAATACTTTGTCCACATGCTAAGTAACTTTAATTATTGCTAGATCTGAGCTAATAGTAAATTTCACAGTTAATTGTTTAGGTGTTGAATGGAGATGACTACCAGCCAGAGCAGAGTCTATGTACAATTTATTAATACACTCTCTAATTATTACACTAATATTGTATTATATTATGAGAGACTCCAGCAATGCAGCCTCACTTCCTTTTCTCAGGTCTTCGTGTTTTTTCGGTACTCACAAGCAATGATGTTTCCATAGCGATTCTTGTTGCGGTTCTCGTCTTTCTTGGCTGTTTCCACGGGGCAGTCTGTCCCTCTGCCAGACCTAAAAATCATCAAATACAGTCACTACAAGATGGACATACACACACTCAAAAACACACTCAACACACACACAACAAAAACCTCATTTGATGGAACGAATTTCGCTCCTTCACAACCCAGTCCTGCCTGCCATCCCGATTGATTGTGGTTTGAACGGTCACAGCCATAGCCACGGCCACTTACACCTCATACTTCAGCTGTTATTACTTTAGGTTTGCTGTTCTGTTCAAATATAATTATATCATTACATGCTTGGAAAGTGTTATACATTACAACCCTCATCACATATGTAATTAGAGGTCAGTTATGAAAATTATTAATATAAGTACATTGTTAGTTGTAATAATGGCAACAGACTTATTACTGCCCTCATTATATACGATTAAGTATGAATTATTACCTAAATGTATGTTATTAGTGTTTTATTGCAGCACATGGGTTCATGCACGTGCCCTGTTTATTGATGTATGTGAGTTTATTGAGTTTAAAACATTAAGAGATATTAATAATCACTAATCTGGAGATGTGTCATATTAAATGTATGGTTTAGTCCATACAGGAGTGCAGGGTTCAGATATCAGTGTTTGGGTTAACCTGTTAGTGTCCTGCTAAACACTGTAGTAAAGACAGTATATGACTTCATGTCTTACTGAAAATGTGTTTACTTGAACTCAATCTGGTGTATGATCAGCCAATTACAAAACAAACAAAACCCTAGAGGTCACTGCATCTTTCAAGTGTGTATCGTTTTAGTTCCCATCAGAAGAGGCAGTCAATAAGTAAATCGGTCCACATCTTCTAGAGGATTGTTTATATGTTGTACGTTCACACAGAGACCAAATCTGTTTAAAATGTCATTAATGTTAATAAGAATGCATGATATTATTTAAAATGGTTTGTATTTCTATTTTTGGTCTAATTTTACCAAAAAGTGTCAAATATTCCTTAGAGGTGTATATTTAAAAAAAAATGTCTTGCAGATTTAATTTGTGGGGTGCTCTACAAATGTATTATTCCAAATATTAAAAAACAAATAAATAAATGATCTCTTTTTTAAAAAAAAAACAATAATATGAATTGTGGATTGGTGAAAATAGAAATAAAATAAAATTTAAAAAGATGCTTTGCAAGGGTTAACATACAGTAAATAAACTTCTCTAACACTTGGATATAATCTAACATACCACATACTGCAAATAACTGTACATGACTTACACTACATCAAAACAAAATTAGACACATTCATTAATCACTGCATTCAGGTCTTTCATGTAGTCCCATTGGCACAGGTGTATAAAATTCAGCTCTCAGCCATGACGCCTGCATTTACACACATAAGTGAAAGAATGGTTTCAAAGAACGAACTGCAATAGCATGCCACCCTTGAAAGTCAGTTAGAGTAAAATTCTTCCCGTATAGTGTATGTAAATTTTGCAACATCACCCAACTTAATGATGACTTTGGATGAATAATTCAGATATTTTAAGCCTGACTCAGTTCTGATCTTTTGTATTTTTTCCCACTGTGATCTAGCACATCACTCTGGCACACTGAACACACCACTAAAAGGTGTATTCCAAACTCTGTTGTGTAAGCGCCACTAAGATGTGTTCACTCACAGTCCCTAACTGCACTTTCGAGATGGGCTCATAATCATAATCACACATTTAACCCACCGTCTCTATGGATCTATGGAAACTGATGACAATTGGGACAGTAATGCAGTGAAATGAAATTAGAGAACCAAAGGGAAACAAACGGGACTTAGGGCAACAGGCACAGTTATCTGCCCACTGCCACTAGGGGCCTATAGAAAGATGCTATGCTAGCCTTAAAGGTGTAAAAGTAGTAAAGCTTTGCATTGAACTGTAATTATGTTGTAGGTGCGAGATACTCGTGTTCGTTAGCAGCCTCAGACAGAGAAATGTCATCTTCAAACTGCCTCACAAAACCAAGCCCATCCATTTCACGGTGATAGAGCAATATAACAACTATTCAGCAACAAAAAGAGACTTTATGGACAAAATGTCTCTGGGCTCTGCCGGTCAGACTTGCCTTTGATTGGAATAGAATTGCTTGGGAATCACAGTGTGTCCCGACTGATTCACTGTGGGAGGCAACTTGACTCTTTTGGAGTTCAAACAACTTTCACGATACCAATCAGAGGAGGAGTGTTTGAGTTCTTGAAAGCTCAAGAAAAGAAAGAGACTTTTCTGAAAGAGGAGAATTGATGGCAGGGAGAGAAAAGAGAGCCACACTTCAGCAGCTGACAGATCAGCAAAACGTTCACAAGCAATTCCAGCAGAGTGCTGGAGTCTGGATTTTTTTGTGTGTGGAGGGCTTCTTTGTTTGCAGTCACGCTGTTGAATTGACTGTATGATGGTTAAAGCAATCTATCAAGAAGAAATACATAAAAAAGACTGCAAGAATATTTTATAAAAGCGGCTTGAAATATTGGAAAAGAAAATAAATATAAAAAGGTATTTATAAAGCGAATGGAAACATCAATCATATTAATATATATTTCATTTTATATTAGCATGTGCCTTTATTCAACATGCCGAGTATCAATTATTGTAAACATGATCCTATTCTGATCCTTTGTTTTTACCACTATTCCTAGATTATCACTAATAAATAGATAATAAAAAGCAATTTTTGCAGTTAAAGCTGTAGTAAGTTATTATCAGATCTCTGTTGAAGAACAAGGACTGATGGAGAACCTGCACTAAGATTCCAGCAAGCCTTCCTCTCTACATAGTCCATGTGAACCACTCCCCACTAACCTCAGGGCAGCAGATCTGTCAGTCACAAAACCCATTAACTGATACATTTCATTGATAAATTAACTTTTAAATGCAGCAAATGCAGTTGCATTGCTCATCATTATTAAAATGTACAGGTACAATACTGGTTAAATACTGTTCAATACTAGTTAAAGGATCCACCTAAATATAAACATCAGGTTGAAGCCACTCCCTGTTACAGCCCTTCTAAATACAGATCTCTGCTGACAGGTAGACCGGTACAGCAAGTGAGATTGGATCCCAACAGATGCCTCCCCTCTGTGCAGCCCAAGCAGACCACTCCCTGATCCCAGGGCAGCACATCTCTTAAATGCCCCAATAAATACATGAATTTAAATTAACTTGAAAAAACAGCAAACATGTTTTGCACCACCCTTCACTGTTCCAGAGACTCATTTAAGCTCATGCTATTTATACAAATAAGATACAAAATCATACACAGCGTTCTTAAAAATAAACAATAATCACACCTTTATACTACATTTAAGTTGATGTGACTCTTTTAGCAGAGATGCACTCTGATATCCTGTCATAATTGTAAATGAAAGTTTGCTAAATATATGGAATGTCATGTGGATGCACCACGTTTTCTCAAGCATTTAACTCCTGCACCATCAAGGCTGGGCTTTGAATCAAGTCACCATATATAGAACCAACAAGGAACAGACATACACGCATGGCATCTCTGCTATCTGTGGAACATTGGATGTACTAAATGTGATCTATCAGCGTGGCATCTTGACCACGCCATCAGCTGTGCGAAGACCACTTCCCAAAATGTGAGAAATGGGATCTGTAGCAGTTCGAACAGTCCACGCCCCAGTGATCTGCAATGAACTCCCTGTCCATGTCGATTAACCAAGAGCAGGAAAGCCTTTCATTTAAGCAATTATCCTTAAATAACCCAATTAGAGTGAGTGTGTGGGGGTGGGGGAAGGGTGCGTTACACAAAGGAGTCAACACCTCCCACAGAAGAAGAAAACTTCCTTTTTCGGATCTTCTGTGTGAGAGGGGTGGGGGGGTGGGGGCTATTCCCACAGAAACCAAAATGGCCTTAATTGAATTGCTTTCATCTGGGCTCCTTTATTTGAAGCTATTAGTACAATTTAGAAGAGAGGAAAACAGAGATAAAACAATTCTATCAACGCTCTCTCTGGACCTGTGGAAGATGCAGCGGTGTTCCAGTGTGTGTGTATGCCAGAAGAACAAGTGTGGGAGGCAGTGTGTCTGTGGACCCTTCTATGGAGTTGTTAAGGTCCTGCCTCCCCTCACATCATCATCATCATCATCATCATCATCATCATCATCATCATCATCATCATCATCCTCTACATGGTTATCAAGCAGGGATTTCTCTCATGTCTTTTAACAGGCAACACTAAAGAGCCCAATTCCCTGCTGATGTCACATGATAAAGTGCCACATTAATTTGAGCTGTTCTCATTAAAGTCACTGTGATAAATCACTTCTGAATGTTCTCCTACAACACAGTATATTTTTAATGCTAGAGCAGTGCAATATGGACAAAAATGTGTGCTGTGATTATACGACTAGTGTGATGATAATAATAATAATAATAATAATAATAATAATAATAATAATAATAATAATAACAATTAGAGCTTAAAGCTCGATCAGCTATGCTACAGTACCCCTGCAGCAGAGAGGGTTACATGGCTTGCTCCAGAGCCTGAGAGTGGCAGCTCAACAGAATTGGGTACTGAACCCACAACCATGTGATCAATAGATCAGCGGTCTACCCACTGACAAAGTCCTGGACGGCTGAACTTGAATTCAGCCATACAGGCTTCACAAAATACAGTATAAATCATAACTGAGGTATTAAGACTAAGCAAATCCATATACAGAATGTGCATATAGCTGAGCATATACACTAAACACTAATTTAAAAAAAAAGGTAAAATCATATTAGTGCAAAAATTACAATCAATTTATGTTAAATAAATGTTTTATGTTTTATACACTGCCAGTCAAAGATTAAGTTAACACACAATATAGGTTCTGAAACTTCTGACGCGTTGTGTACATGTATTATGCAGCTGCATGTTGTTAATCAAGAGATCACATCACAGCACAATGTCTGAAAATGATTTGTTTTACTGGTTTAAAATCAACCACAACATTGTGACCTCCTTGTTTCTGCTCATGGATAGTATATGTACACTCCCAGTCCAAAGGTTTCCAGAATCCATATTGGGTGATAAGAAAACTTTTGTAGCTGAGCTGTCTGCTATGTTATGTACTATAATAATAATGTGGATGGTGGAGATATATAAATACCACATGTATCATTAAGTTTGGCATCAATAGAGAGAAACTTAGAGACTGCTTACATTCCTGAGGTGAATGGAGGCGGACGGTTGGTCAGCCATGACTTCAGCACAAATATATCCATTTATTCACAATCCAATACAGTGACCACACTTCTGGGTTTGATTTGGAATGTTGATGATCACAAAGTGGGTATCAACAAATACAATTTTCTCCTGGGGACTATTTTTTTTTGCAGCACAATTGTCCCTTGCAGCATGCATCCCTTCACCGTATTAATGCTGATTTAAAAACACATTTTTAAACTCAAACTCTAATAAAACAGCGTGTCAAACATTAGGCAGTGTAATCATAACCATTACGCTTAATAACATTATTTGAGGGAGTTTTAAGGGGTTCAGACGTTTCCGTTTACCACCCCTGTGAAAAAGTCCTACAGGATTAGATACGATTTTGTACAAAACTTGCAAAAGTGGAAAGTGAGGGTTGAGGCTTATTGTCTTTATGTTCAGTGTCATTCAGTCTCACACACACACACACACACACACACACACACACACACACACACACACACACACACCTTTACAGCCATCAGGATAAGATCACTCAGTTGATTTTGCTGGTGCTGACATACACAGTCGCTCCTGATTCTCTCTGGATTCCCACCATATCTCTGCTTTGCTTCCCACACACTTCAATTGGATTCCCCCCATACAAACACACACACACACACACACACACACACACCTCAGACACAACATCCTTATACCTTTATCAACTCCATGACTTCATATCCAGTATGAAAAGACAGCTCATAAGCATGCACAAACACATACTCTAAACCTTTGCACAGTCACACTGCTTGTCTGTCTGTCTGTCTGCCTCTCTCTCTCTCTCTCTCTCTCTCTCTCTCTCTCTCTCTCTCTCTCTCTCTCTCTCTCTCTCTCTCTCTCTCTCTCTCTCTCTCTCTCTTTCTCTCTCTTCAAAGCCTCCCCAGAACCACACACATGGCACTGCATGAATGGCAGCCTTTTAATAGAACATGAAATGCTCGAATCCCATTTCAAACATGCTCCCTCTGTCAAAGCGACGGAGAAAACGCTGCATTCATCCCAAATAATCCTGTCACGAGCCTGCAGCCAACACACACAATCCAGTGTAAATATATTGAGTCTTCCTTATTCACCATATAAAAGGAAATACCACTTTTATATTCATAAGCATTGGTGGTGAGGCAGCCAATATAGAAGCCAAGAGGCTGCCAACTTCATTTGAGGAGGGCCGGGAGAAACGGCGAAACAAATCAGGTTAGAAGAGCGCGCCGATAACAAAAAGACGTTATAAAAACGTCCCCGTTGATGTATGTCCCTTTAAACACAGACCCGAGAGAGCCGACACACTCAGAGTGGCTGGGGAGAGAGAGAGAGAGAGAGAGAGAGAGAGAGAGAGAGAGAGAGAGAGAGAGAGAGCGCAACAGCAGGCAATGCATCTCCACTTTACTGCCAAACCCAGACACTGAAACTGCAGGGCTGATGGAAAAGCACCTCACTCTATTTAACTTCACTCCTCAAAGAAACTCTCTGGCAGACTACGGACAAATAAATTCACCCTTAAATAAAAAACTGCTTAAAAAGCAAATCATAAAGCATGCTTATAAAATGCATAGACTGTAAATGATCACTTGCCAAACCAGTTTAACAATAAAACACGATTAATCAGATTTGTCATATTTGCTATAAAATTTGACTCAATTTTGTCTGCTGAAGATGTTGAAAGTTCTGATGGAGTTCTAAAATGTTAAACTGTATTTATGTCAGCAGAGTTAAACAAAAAGAGTTTGGGACAAGGCTAAAACACCGTTGTTCCTCATTCAAAATAATACAAGGTAGAACCAAAACAGAGCAGTACAACAGGCCAATTCAAAAACCCAAAAACTACTACAACATTTTACTGACCAGTTATATTTACACCCCTGAATTTACATAAAACCTGCCCACTAGAGAAAATACAACAGCTTCTGAGGTCTATAGAAGAAGGTGGATTTGTCAAATACAATTTATACACAAAACAACAACTTAAATACTCATTACATACATTCTATGGCACACTTTTAGTCTCCCAGTTCTCAGTTCCCTACACTGTAAAAATGTGAGGAACGTTTGGAGGTTCTTCAATTTGAAAAAGTGGAGGAACCTCTTAATATGCTTCAAACAACCTTTGTATTTTACTAAAGGTTGAAGCACTTCATGAGGTTCCTCCACAATTTCAAATTGAAGGTCCTCCAAAAGTTGCTCAAGGATCTTGTACACTTTAAAATTGAATTATCTAGAACTCATGATGCTGAAAAGAGTGATCTTTAAACTTTTTAAACTTTAATCTTTTTTTTTTTTACTCAAACACCTAATTTAAAAATCATTTTGTAAATCAGATGCTCAAAGGATTCCATCCAATAAAATGTGTTTTTCTATGGCACTGAATGAAGAACCTTTTGGTTCTTTTTGTGTTAAAAAGTATACCAGTCTTAACTGTACTAAATATGACAGTTGTTCACACTGTCTAATGGCAGAAGATAGGAGCCTATAAAGGATTCCAAATCCACTGAAGCTTAAGCTGTAGAATATTAGCATTACCATGCTGAGTGATGGGGCACGGAGGGCTGACCAGCCCACTCAAAGAGAGAATGGACAGTTATGCTCTCTGAGACTCCTGGACACTGATGGATGATTATGGCAACACCAAGGATAAATGTGGGGGTCTGGATTATTTTGGGAGTTTGGAGGTTCGATCTCTGGTGATGCCACAGCCATCCGTCAGTGTCACAGTGTGAGTGATGGTTAGTGATTTTAGTTTTGTGCTTAACAGGCTTCGGATTAATACACTAAAGTTTCAGCCCTAATTAATCTACTTTTCTCTGATAGATCAGAGGAGTCTAAATGAATGCTTGCCCTCAAGTACACTTCTTCCGTCCTTGTATCCTCCTCACTAATGCAGCTCATTTAAAAACACGTCCTCTACAGTGGCAGCCGCAGCCCGAGACGAATACGGAGACGAGAGCAACAAAGCTTTCTGCATTGTGTCTCTTTCTAAAGCCACAAAAGACAAACTGATGTAAGTGGGTATGTCCTTACAGCAGTGCGACCTTCATTAATCTGAATAAGCAAGGGTTTTTCATTTGCACTACAAATAGATGCACAAAAATGTCTTTCAGTGCACATATGGGCACAGTGGAGAGTTATTCGCACTGCAGTGAATAGCAGAGCAGCATTTGGCGGCAGGGCGAGCTGAGGAGGCTGGGTACAAGCTCGCATAAAACATCAGGGGTGAAAGATAATTAGTTGTGTTGTCAGGCGAATGAGCTGCTGAAGGATCTGTGTGTGGATTTATCAAGAGTTACTTGACCTTAGTCACATGACCTTCTCTCCACAAAATCTCTCCATCAAATAGTGCTCTTAGTGATATTCAGCAATGTGCGCTTTAATTAACCGTGCATTCTAATTAACTCTTCCTTAATTTATCCTAAAAAAGGAAATGACCTCTCGGTGACTCAAAACAGTCAAATAATTAACATTTCTACCAAAATACAACATTTAATTAAAAGTTGCTCGCAAGAAAAATGTTGAAGCACTGACATAGTGCTGCCATATTTCTTGAGGTTGTCCTATTAAACATCCAATAACTATATTATAGCTATATTATATACAGTGAATGTTCCAAAGCATTCACTGTTTTTGAAATAAAGATAATTAAAAAGAGTGAAATAACTATCTCTACTATCCAGGGAAGGGAAGATTTTGGTGCATTGAGGATTAGTTTGCATTCAGTAACAAGAGCATAAGTGAAGTCAGAATGTTGGATGATCACCATAGCTCCTCATCCCCAACTCCCCAAAATCATTTCAAAAGTATTGGATGTTGTACCATCATTCCAGACAACACAGTTCCACTGCTCTCCAGCTCAATGCTGGGAGGCTTTATACCCCTCTAGCCCAGACCTGGCATTAGGCATGGTGACAATAGGTTCATGTTTGTTTATCTGCTCCAGAGAGTCCTACACTATTGGCAGTACTTATCTACAGGGTCTACACAAGTTGTGTGTGTATTTGCACATCTGTATCAGCAATGGTTACAATTTAAAGCAGCTGAATCCATTCATTAAACGAGGTGTCCACAAACATTTGGACATATAGTGTATTTGATTGTTTGTTTTAGATAAGACTGATGAATTTTTCATGAACACCTAAACTAAAGTTAAATACAGAGATAAATTCTCAAGAGCAGCCCCCGGCGGGAAAAGAATCTGCTCAGGTATGCTGACGAGAGCGTGACTGGAGTAACAACGTGGATAAAAAAAAACAAAAAAACACAACAGTGGAGATGTATTTCAGCTGTGAATTTCAATGGTGTTTTGGTTTTGGTAACACTTCCTTTGAATCTGCTATTAGTATTCCATTATAAATGTGTTACATAATTTCTTGTAATGCTATGCATAGTGTGCTACGTTCAAAGTGTAATACCTTCTTAAAGGACTTGACATAATATTTTATATACTGTAGGCCTGTCACAATATATACACTCATTGTCAAAAATTCATTTAACCCAGAAGGAACTGAAACACCTGGTTTTAGACCACAATAATGTATTAGTATGGTGTATTAGTCCCTCCTTTTGTGGCCAATACAGCATGAATTTGTCTTGGGAATGACATTTTTTGGATACAATCCGGGTTAACACCCCAACATCCCTTTCAGACAGCTTCCTCTTGCATCCACAGTTAATCCTGTTGGGTGTGGTTCACCCTTCTTGGTGGTGCTGACATTACCCTGGATACCGTGGCTCTTGATACATCACAAACACTTGCTCTCTTGGTCACAGATGCGCCAGCAAGACACCAACAATTTGTCCTCTTTTGAACTCTGGTATGTCACCCATAATGTTGTGTGCATTGCAATATTTTGAGCAGGACTGTGCTCTTACCTGCTAATTGAACCTTCACACTCTGCTCTTACTGGTTCAATGTGCAATTAATGAAGATCGGCCACCAGGCTGCTCAAATTTAGCCATGAAACCTCCCACATTAAAATGACAGGTGTTTCAGTTTCATTGTCCAACCCCTGTATGTGTGTATATATATATATATATATATATATATATATACTGTATATAAGCTGAATCATATATTAATTTTGCATGTATTATGAACAGGATGTTACTAATAACAAGAACAATAATAACCATAATAATACCCTTTTTGTNTATATATATATATATATATATATATATATACATACACATATATAGAGTTTTATCACCTTATAATGTAAATGCAATTCAAAAACACAGCGGGGCATGAATTAATGTCGAGACAGATTTAAAACTAATCATTTATACAGTCAATTAAGTAAGACATGCTTTTTGGTCATCTTCTCATATTCCTCAGCAGAAATGTGTACACAAACATTAACCTCCATTTGTCATTTCAACTGATCCACTGCTTCACAAACCTTTCCAATTTTAATCCACTTCAAAAATGTTTGTTGAGAATGCATACCTCATACTCCTCTTTGAACCCATAGCCCTGGCCACACTTCATCTGGGTGATATGTTGTAGAAGGTCAGCCACGCGAATGGCAGGCTGGAACTGGCCTGCCTGGTAGGACATCTCCACTGACTCACACCCTCCATATGGATACGTCTGAATGGTCAGTGATGGCTGGGACATCTCACTGTGACTACCATCTACACAAGTAAAGGACACAGAGGATTCAGACATTGAATCAGACATAAAGAAACATGCATTCATTTTCCACAGCTACACCTCAAGTCTCAAACTCTTCAAACTATCAGGAAATCTTCCATTAAAAGTCTCCTTCAGCCTTGGCTGCTGTCCAGAAAACCATCCCAGCAAGATCTAAACCTCAACACAGTTCAGCAAACATCCATCTACAGTTCAGGATTTCACTCTGCACAGTCCTTAGTGATCTCACAGCAAGACACTAAGCTTACAACACGGTTGGTTTGCTCTGGAAGTTGACATTGCCACCCGGCGTTCAGGACAGCTTTGTGTATTCATAGCTGGTCATCTGCTGAGACTGTGGGCTTGTAGCCTAATGTAGCCTAAGATTTGGAGGTTTTCTGAGCACCAAGAGTCAACAATATGATACTCAAACTATGGAACACAAGAGGGCATCATTATCTAGTAACTGTGGACCATCACAACTTTTATATTACTCTAGTTAACACAAGTGGGAATGTTCTACAGCTTTGAACAACACAAAACGAGGTGACCCACAGTTATCAGTCTTGCTTGGGAGATTTGAGCTGAGGCTACATTGATATTGTGCCATAATTTACCATAAATGACTCCTGATCACTGATTTGTTCATTCAGAACCATCGCCCTGACTGTTATTGGTCCTAATCACCACCTTGTTTGACATGAGATCTCCCCTGCCTGCGACTGGCAGCGTCACTGGATGAGCATGACACACACTGCAAAGTGCAAAGTCACTATAGTTGCCAACTGGTAGAATGACGGAGGTGAAAACACCATGTATAATGAGAGGCATACATGTATGTTGTCTCAGAGCTAACCATGAAAATAGGTAGTTCTTTTCCATGTATCCTATCTAAAAATAATAAACAGCACTCTATTGTTGAAGAATCACTGTGAACTGCAATAAAATTGATTGTTTTGAGATAGAGCTATTTTCTTATTACAGCAAAGGTCTTGCAGCTCATTCCTTGTGTACCAGGAGAAAACAACTTTTAAGCCTGAAACTCTCTGAAGAATTTGTGTCATCAATTTTAGTCACAAATTGAAAGTTAAAATGTGTCTGGAATGCAGCCCTCAGAAAAACAACAGCCCTGTTTACCTTTATCTAATGCGGAACAGACGAACCCTGAAACACACAGAATCTCAGACGTTAGACTGCTCAGATAGCATATGATTCTGGGTTAGAGATTACCTAGTCGATGATATTATGGGTCACCTTTGGCATGTTTTGGACTGAAATTGTCCCAGCTGTATTAAGAGCATTAACATATGATACTGCTCTATAGTCAGTGCTTCAACAGCATGTGTAATGTAATAGCAGTTCCATACCTATTCTTAGAAATCTTACATATTGCTGAGCTTAGTAATTTATATATTTAGTTGGGCTTAAATTTAATCCATTATCTAGGAGTCCTTCTCTGAGACGCATACATTTCCATCACGTCTTCTCGTGCTTCTACTAACATAATGCTAGTGAAGATGTGAAGGTTCTGAAAAAGTTTTAAAAGGTTCCTCTCACTTAAAATTCTTATTTATTTATTTATATTTAATTAATTAATTTATTTAAAAACAAGTATGGCTCAGTGGTTCCCTCACTCAGGGCATTATTAAAAGCAGTAACATTATCAAGCTCTTTGATTTAAGTTTTTAACTTTTTTAAAACTTCTGTTTTCTGTTAAAATGTGGCTTGAAATGAGAAAACGAACATTTACATGATATGTTATCCAGTTCAATGTAGAAACAGACGATAAATATTGTTGAAATTGTACTGTAATTTGGACAATTATGACATGGACCCCACCTCTAGATGTTTCTCGCTCATTGCCATGACTAATTCCATAATGTAAATGTTACTGCTGTCTATGGCACAGAGAAGATCTTGGACTTCTTCCTTCCATTCCTCCAAGCGTCAAAATGTTGAAAAGAGAGGTTTATGAATTGTTAATGTATCTCAATCAGCCCAAAAAGTCAGTTTACACTTAAAAATCAAGAACAGAATGCTAAAATAATGCCGTAACACAGTGCTATAGGAGTCATAGGGTTAAAACAAATGCCAGTAGCAATGATAGGGACGTGGCTCTAGTGTTTGTTGAATTACATTAGTGTATCTTGTTTGTTAATTTGTAACCCTCAGTGAAAAAGAGGAGGGAGCCATAATTAGCATTTAGTAAGGGCCTACTGGATTTGTGAACTTTCTGCCAACATTTTTACTCATTACTTGCGTCATTTCCCACAGCTTCATCTGCTCATAATTATACAGAGTAGATTGAAGGAAGGGTGAGAAACAGAGTGAGAGAGAGAGAGAGAGAGAGAGAGAGAGAGACAGAGAGAGAGACAGAGAGAGAGAGACATAGAGAGAGACAGCGAGAAAGAGAGAGAGAGACAGAGAGAGAGACAGAGAGAGAGACAGAGAGAGAGAGAGAGAGATCATGAGGATGAGTGAGTTGCTCCAGTGACTGCATTCAGATTGTGAGAGAGGTCATAGTGTCTCTGCTTTTCCATGTTAGTTTTTACAAGAGGAAGGTCTGGAGGAGTTGGAGGGCAGGAGGGTCACAAGACTCAAACAGAGGTGGAGGACAAGCAGAGCGAGCAAGAGCGAGACAGAGGGATGCACCCGAGAGACTCCAAAGTGCTTCTCAATCCACCACCCCTCACTCCTCCCCAACCCACTATCAGTTCTACCTTAATTCATTATTCATGCCTTTTTTGTTTCGGTAGCAGGAGGCAAATCTCGAAGTGGCAGCCCGGAGGGCATATTATGTTGGAGAAGCGAACAGGCAGCAGCCTCTCTTCCACGCAAAGGCTCAGAGAAGTATTGAGCGATTAACGCTGCAGGCCTGAGAAGAAGGTCAACTATGCATTTAGTGGCGTGTGGAACGTGTTCCATCCCCTGAGGAGCTCCAAGCCAACTTCTCTTCAGACTAATCTATCTGGTTTATTGATCTGTTTAGGTGAATGACCTGCCAAACTCTTCAGTTCTATATTCTCACTGTTAGATAACTATGGAATTAACATGGTGAGGTTTCTTGAGTGCACCACATGTCCTCAGAAACCGTGTAGGGTGAGAACTACCTAGCATGTTAGATCCTAAATGTGTGAAGCAATGGATGTTACCAGGGCTGGACTGACAACTTAATTCCCTGGATTTTTATGCAGACTGGTCCAATTATAATCCTCCTCATCTTCCTCAGATCCTGTCTGGTGTATAAATCCAGAAGGTTTGGGAGCTGAACTCAGCATGGTGATGTGCTTGGCATTGTGCACCACCCTCTGCAAAGTTTTCCTCTTGAGAGCTGTGCAGTTCCTGTACCAGGCGGTAATGCAGCCTGTCATGATGCTCTCCACAGTGCAGGTGTAGAACATCCTCAGGATGTGGGATTCAAACCAATTCAGAGGTGCTGTTGTGCCTTTTCCCCCACCCGTGTGGTGTGTTCTGACCATGTAAGCTCCTCAGAGTTATAAACACAACTTGATGCTGCTGACCCTCTCCACAGTGGTCCCATTGATGGAGACAGGGGAGTGCTCACTCTCTCCTGCTTCCTGAAGTCCACCATCAGCTCTGGTCTTCTGACATTTAGTGATAGGCTGTTTTTGTGGCACCGGGGTGTCAGGAGGCTGACCTCCTCTCTATAGGCTGCCTTGTTATCACTGGAGATCAGGAGTGGGCTCTGGTGTTGAGAGTCAGTTAGGTGGATGTGTTTCTGCCCATCCTCTCCACCTACCAACAGCCCATTAGGACGTTTAGGATCCAGCTGCACTATTCAGGCCCAGATCCCAGCGTTCCATGTATCAGCGGAAGGATGTTGGTGCTGACGAGGACTCCGGTTCTCCTGCCCCTCTTCAGGTGGCCAGGTGGCCCATATGATGGGGTCTCCATTGATGTTTACAAACAAAGGATCTGTGTTGTAATACTCAATGTCTGGTTTGTGGTGAGTGATCGGCAATCTGATTTCTAGAGGGAGCTTACAACATGGCAACCGTGCTTGGCGCCATCTTGGATTGACACCCGTGCTGTGTGCGGGAGCATTATCCTGCTGAAAAATGCTTGTTAGAAGCCCTGTCATGAGAGCCAATACATGAGGCTACAGGATGTCATGCACATATCACTGAGCTGTTAGTGTCCTATGCACCACAACCATCGTATGCAATGGATTCATAGATCATCAAACCAGCAGTTGGAGCAGCATGTCACTCCACAGCAGAAGCAGGACTGAAGCACTCAACTCTGGATTTGTTGCTAGAAACAATTCCAAACCATAGCAGTCCAGCGCTGCTGGTCATTACATCCCTGCTAACAAAGGTGTGTGTGGCTGGCTGTCGGTGATAGCAGACATAATGGATGCTGAGACATCACTTTATACACTCCCCTCCAAAAGTATTTGAACAGTGAGGGCAATACCTTTATTTTTGCAGTAGACTGAAAAGATTTGGGTTTGACAAAGATGAATATGAGACAAAAGATCAACATTTCAGCTTTCATTTCCAGGCATTTCTATCTTGTGAGCAAAAGTATTGGAACAGATAAATGTCAAATAGATTACAATGAATAAGACTTACTTACTTTTCAAATCCATTGCTTGCACTAACTGCATCAATCATGTGACCCACTGACATCACTAAACTGTTGAATTCTTCTTTTGTGATGCTTTTCCAGGCTTTCACTGCAGCCTCTTTCAGTTGGTGTTTTTTTTAGGGAATTTCTCCCTTCTGTCTCCATTTCAGCAGGTAAAATGCAGCTCTATACAGAGTCAATCTCTATTGAGTCTGAAACCTTCTACTTCTTGCCCCTGATGCACCCTTCTGTAGTTTTGGCAGCGTGTTTTAGGTCATTATCTTGCTGCATGATGAAGCATCTTCGTATCAGTTGCATCTTTCTCTAACTTGACAGACAAAATGTTTCTGTAGATGTCTGAGTTCATTGTACTGCTGCCATCATGTATGACATCATCAATGAAGATGAATCTGCCCATCCCAGAAGTTATGCAAGCCCAAGCCGTGGAATTACCTCCACTGTGTTTAACAAGCATGCTCATATGTTTGTCTTCTGCGAACAGCAGATTGTGAGACCTTCACTTCTGCCCTCTGGAAGTTGTTGCAGATATCAGTTTTAGGGTCTTTTGTTACAACACTTGCTGTTGTTTTCAAAGGTACACCAGTGACGTCATTCTTCTTCACCATGTTCGAAATGGTGGTACTGGATATGGCCAATATTTTTGCAATGTCTCTGATTTATTTTCCCATCTTCTCTCAGCTTCACACTTTCATCCATGGACAGCTCTGTGGTTTTCATATTTGTTACACCTCTAGCTATAAATACACAGCCTTAGCGTAGACATTCAGTGCTATTTATTGTCTGAATAATCAATGTAACAGGACACACCTGGGCAACAAAACACAACTATCAGTCACATGTTCCAATATTCTGCTCACAAACAAATGGGTGGGTACAGACGAAAGATGCTATCTTCTGAACAGTGTATCAGATCCAGATGGAAATAGCTGGGAATAAAAGCTGAAATGATGCTCTTTTATCTCATATTCTCATACTCATATCTTTTAATGGCAAACCCAAATGTTTTCACTGCAAAAACACTCTGTTTCAATAGTTTTGGAGGGGACTGTATATATGCACCACTACAGAGCTTCACTTTTTGCACAGTTTGTTATGTTACAGCCTTATTCCAAATTGGATCAATTTTCTGTCAATATTCTACACACAATACCTCACATTGAGAAAAGTTTCTTTGAATTTTTGGCAAATTTATTACAAAAATATATATATATATATATAACGTACATAAGTATTCACAGCCTTTGCCATGACACTCAAAAATATGCTCAGATGCCTCTTGTTTCCACCAATAATCTGTCAGATGTTTCTAGTTTCTACATCTGTGGTAAATTCAGTAGATTGGACATGATTTGGAAATATATATTATATAATATATAATATATAATATATAATATATAATATACATAAGTCTAAGTGATGTCTCTGTACATCACTGCAGTCATTTGTACCTTGACCCTGAATATATATACCTATATATATATATATATATATATATCTCCAAAGATTTCAAACAAACTTTTCTCACTTTGTCATTGTGGCGTATCGTGTGTAGAATTTGAAGGACAAAATGAATTTAATCCATTTTGGAATAAGACATAAAATAGAACATACAAAAAGTGAAGCTATGTAAATACTCAAGACGTTTTGAAGATATACACATAGGGACTAAACAAACTGTGTCTGTATTTGCAAACCTCTGCCTTCATTAGAAGAGGACATATAGCGTATGCAAAAATCTGTATTACTGTATAACTCAGGTATTTTAGAAAGGGAAACAGAGTATGAAATATGGCATGAAGTCGATATATAAGGAAATGGGAACCTGAACAAAATATAGCTCTAATGCAGTCTCAGATTGAAACGTTCTGCTCACAGGGATAATTTTCTCATTTCGTAGCCGTTCTATAATAGCCCTCTTCATCTGAGCGGGGCTTGTGCGTAAGCGTCGCGTGAGGTGCGTTCTAATGATTAGCACACTAAAATCGCATTAAGCTCAATTATTGGCACAGTTACATTATTGCGAAACAATGCAGTGCCTTGCCATTAACAATAATTACCCTGCCAGCTAAAATGCAGGCAGCAGCTCTTTCAGTGGGGACAAGATAATGACATTTTAAATTACTTTCAAATGTGCCATGTTACAGTGGCTAAATATAACTTTAAGAGATCTGTGAGAGAAGTTGTATGTAGAAGACCCATGAGGTTTCCACTTCAGCAGAAGAACCTACGGCAGTCTAAATCACTTGCCACTTTTCCCCCTAGTGATTTATAATAATATCTCTGTACACCTAATATCTGTAAGTCTGTTGCTTGGTTACTTTTATACTCATGTGAGGTTGGAGGAGTTTAAATGATCTTATCCTATACATTTTTAATTCTACATTAATCATGCATAAATATCTGTTATATGTTTATATCAGCCTGTGGTTATTATAATGGTAAAGCACATACTGTCCCATTACTGCTTTAATAAAATGGAATGAGTAGTCCGGAACATGAATGGCAGTAGAACTTCTCTAAGAACATGAGGAATCAAGAGAGAAGTTCTCTATGAGCATGAGGAAGAAACTCTGAGAATATTGAGGGTCAGAAAAAACCTTCATACAAGTATGAGAATGATCTAGTAGGAACCAGCAGGGGAATGAGTGCTTCTCTTGGTTTCCGTGGATATATCGTGCATAATCCCACAAAAAAAGGTGTGGGATGATAAACAATTAAGGTGTTCAAAATAATAGAATAGGAATTTCAGAACAAAGCTCAGAACTTCACGTGTAATAGTTTTCATAGAAAATGAAGCCTTTTAAAGATTACTCAGGTTGTCCTTGACTGAGGCTTGAGTTCATGCTGGAGGAATGTCCTGGTTGCCTTTGGTGGTAAAAGGCTGGATGGTCCCACGGTGGGGTATCTGTTTCCAGCCTGCAGAAAACGATCATCAAACAACCCCCCCTTTTCTTCCACTTTCTGGCTTTTTAACATGTTGGAGACCTTTCCACGGTTTAATGTCAAGAGGTCTTCAATTTGCAGTTAGTATGGAGTGAAACTTTACAATCCAGGCTTTTAGAGCACTTTTATACAAGTTAGAAATAATATATAATTACATATTTACTTTTTAAGTACATTTTCTGTAAAGAATTATTCATTGCAGAGCTACAGCAATTGCCAAAATAGTAATTGCTAGAAAGATGATATGTGGTTGCTAGATGGTTGCTATAGCGTTCCAAATGGTTGCAGTGGAGTTGCTGAGAAGTTGTTATGATGTTTCTAAGCAGTTGCTATGACGTCTGAGTGCTTTCAGGTTGTCACTGTGCCAGATGACTGCTAGGATACAGGAAGGTGCTTCTAGGTGGTCATGGTTCCAAGATTGTGGTTATGTGGTTGCTGTGCTATGCAAAATGGTTGAAATGGTATCCCAAGCAGTAACACTTCCATGCCTATTTGTGATCAGCACACTGCTTACCACTGCAGTATCTTACCTGTCTCAGTGTCAATAGTCCTAGTGCCATGGTCAGCAACGAAAACCCCAAAGCCTAATACATCCACCCCCATGCTTCACAGCTGTCAAAGCATTCTTTTCACAAAAGTTCTCTTTCTTCCCAAACATTTTTGCTAATTGTAAAAATCAATCCTAAAACATCACAATGGACTTTTAAATATGAGGTTAATTAGCTGATTGTGTGAACAATCATGTTTTAAAATGTTATAGAAACGTTCTTTGAATCCACATTGGATTCTTACTATAGGATTTGCTGTCTGACTCATTCAGATGATTTTTAATGACTTTAAAAATCATAGTACAACATTTCTCAAAAGTAAGGAACCACAGTTCTAGCACCTCTGTCTAGTCTGGCTGCCGTATGATGTGTAGCTCTGTTCATCCGAATACAGTATGTTTCATCCATCTAATTTTTCTCTTCCGAGCTGTCTTTCTGTCTGGCAGTGAAACCTTCATGAACTGCACTTTTAGTGTTGAAATATAAAGAATCTAGAGTCTGGCTGCAACTCTATTGCACAAAATCTGGTGGTAAATTTGACAACATGGCTGTTTGGCTTCATTAATATAGAGTGGATAGGAATGGGACGAAGGTGTTTTCTACAGTAATTGGATTAAACCAAGCAGTAGCATCACCGATCTCACATACAAGGAAATATATTCCAGTAATTCCTGTTTCTGAATGAGAAAGTGTTACTGTGACTCTTAATGTCAAAATAAATATGCTTGGTGCATTTTAAGGAAGGAACATTAATAAAGACAAATACTGAGCAGCAAGTGAACGGGACATAAAGTTGTGTATGCAACCACACTGCTATCACATCGGTCTGAATAAAATGGCTTTGACTTTACGTTTGCATCCTAAAAAAAATGCTAAATCATTGAAGCCTAAGGTGAAAACGGGTGCTGTGTTTGACAGGCATCTCCATTCCTCTAACTCTACTTTTTCCACCTTCATCTCCCTTGATTTTCCCTGCCTTTCACATTATACCTCTTTCTGGAGGCTCCGTAGGGAGCATGTCAGGCTGGGAATGAATAGTCCAAGCTAAATTATTGACTGTGAAAGGGAATGATTATGGCATGTACCACGGCCAATTTACGCATGTCTCAGACTACAAATTTACAGCTCAGATCAATAAATACCTCCAACTCTCGCTGAGTCGGCACGGCCGTCATTTTAACAAGCCCTTTCCCCTCCTTTCGCTTACTTTCTTCCCCTGAAGTGTCCCTGTTTCACCTTTTATTATTCACTTTCTCTTCTGTAGATAAATATAGTACTGTATACATGCCAGTAAACATCATTCACACCTTTAAAGGAAAAAAAAACAGCCGTTAAGTACAAAGTCTTCATTTTCAGGGATTTCTGAGCATATTAGAAAAACAAGAAACTAATAAAATAACACTATGCAAGACTTGGTGGATCACCAACCCAAGACAGGGTTAACTATCAAATGTGAAAAAAAAAATGTTTATTAGTGAAGGGTTTTTCAATTTTATTTAGAATATTTTTTTCTTTATAGATAATAAATCACATTAATCTCTTAGGCCAAATTATTCATGAATATTCATACGTCATTTACTTTGAGAAAACTGTATTTTAAATCCTTTTCTGGACAGACAAGGACATGACCTTAAACGATCTATCCTGGAAGTGCCAGCAAATCTTCCATTCTGCCCCTTCTATCACAGCACACACCAGCCTTATTTGTTATGCAACAACCAAATCAATATTCACTCATGAGAGTCATTTTCATTTTATACTTATAAGCCAACAAATCCAAACTTTTTGGAGACACATTGAATTTAGAATCCACATCTTAGACCTGCTACAGCATTTTCAAACTATGCAAATTGTGCATGAAAATTTCTGGCAACCCATTGTTTCACCCCCCCCCCCTCCTTCTCCCCCACCTATCCCACAAAAAACACCAAACAAACAGGTTAAAATTATGTTTGTGCATATTCAAGTTTGAACTGGATGTGGGCATGGCCTAAATCTTAAGATGACCGATGATCAACACGGTCAACAAATGGTTTGCATGGTTTACATGTAGCAGGAGTCTCTGCTGCGCAGTGACGGGGGACATTACTGACTTTAGACAGTAAATGTTCAACTGAAGTGGTTACTCAGTCAGTAATGAGGCAGTTTTGTGAACTGCTGATGGCCAGCTATGTCCGAATACTTAATTGAAATGTCCACTCACAGATTCTGCTGATCTGGAGTTCATGTGGATCCATGGACTAGTCAGCTCTGCCAGTATCCTTACTGACACCGTGAGATAAATATCAGAGGAAATCAGCAGAGCAAACAGAAAAGAAGGATCAGTGGATGAAGACAAGCAATTAGGGTGTCTGGTGGATCTGGAGGTCGTTTCTAGAGTAGAATGGAGCCTAAAACACATAGGATCTATATTTGTTTGTATGTGTTTGTATTTGGTTATGTCTGAAGTGGAAATAATAAATACTCAAACATTTCATAAATGAAGAATCTCTGGCTGTAAACATAACCTGACCCTGAGGGATGTCTCTTGTTTTGAATGTGAGCTTCTCTCTCTCTCTCTCTCTCTCTCTCTCTCTCTCTCTCTCTCCCTCTCTCTCTCTCTCTCTCTCTCCTCCCTCTCCCTCTCTCTCTCCCTCTCCCTCTCTCTCTTTCTCTCTCTCTCTCTCTCTCTCTCTCTCTCTCTCTCTCAGGGTGTGAGTGTGTTTTGGTAGAGGTAAATGGACAGTGATTTACTCAGTCAACAGCCCTACTTCAGCTGCTTGATCTCCACTTCTTCCCACACAGCATGACATAGTCTCAGATGATTGACGTCCCACTCTGCCAGTGCTGGCTTATGTGTCAAACTGGGCTGAAAAGGAGTGCTCTGGAACCCCCGTTGGGATATATCTGGGTTTGGAGACTCCTGCTTGAGAGAGAGTTTTTCAGGGCGGCCTTTGAATTTTTCTTCTGACTGACTGAGATATAGATCGAAATAATATTTCAAGACCTGACAAGTTGGCTGAAAGAGGGCTGGCTCGTGGCAGGGAAACTTGCCTTAAGTGGCACAATTGACATCAAAGCTGGAAAAAAAGCAGTGAAAATTATTCACTGCCCGATTTTTTTAACAAATATAACTGAGGCTAATATAAAGAACTGACGGCCAGAGAAATTCAAAGGTCCCAGCACACAGAGCTGTTTATGAAAGGTCGCTATGTTAAATGGCCTGTCTAGAGCATTGGTTCAGTTCAGTGGCTGGATGACTCAACCTGTAAGTCAAATTTAAATGAATTCTGTCAAGCTGAACTGAACTGATTTGACTAATTCAGAACATTTGTTTGCCTTCAATCATTCATAAACAAGGATTACTGGCTTATTTCAGTTTCTATTATGGTATTGTTACTTTTGACAGTCTTTGAAAGTCACTATTTTAATTAACATTATGACTGTGATGGCTCTACAACGTCAATTGAAGACATTCTGCTCAGGTGACAGACTTTGATAGACTTTGGACTGAGAGAAGCAGGTCAAACATAAGAAAGAAGTTGGAAAATGAATCAGAGTCTTTGCACAAATGTTGACCAGAGCCAGGACAGCCATTTGGAATGCCATGAAGAAGAACGTCACCACTGGTGTACTCAGTAACCGATGAGACCAAAGAAAACAACGACAGTTGGTGACTGAAACATTGTAAGTGCTGTGAAGAAAGACCCTAAAGTAATGGTTGGTGATCTCCAGAGAGATCACAAGAAAAATGGGTGCGTACAAACAAAAGGTGCCATCTTCTGAACTGTGGGTCAGATCCAGATAAAATATCATAGTACAGAGAAAGTGGCAATACAATGACCAAAAGTATGTGGACGCTTCAGAGTTTCAAATGTATTATTAACCAGCTACAGTAACAGGCTGTATTCTCCTGAGAACATTGCGGTGTGGAGGATTTGGTTGCAATCAGCTCAACAAATGTATCAGCTGGTTCAGCTACAGATGTTACATTATTCATTCTGAATTTACTGTCATGCTGACAGAGAAATGACTGATAACAGCATTAACATACAGGTCATAACATGATCCGTCCTCTATGTGTGGATGTCCTAGACTGAAAATAGCAGAGACATATCATGCTTATTCCTTCGTTTCCCTTTATACTTCCATAAACCTCTGAGCTTTGGTAGTAGAGTAGTAGTAAAGTAGCCGGTGCAGGCTAGACCGGGTCTATCAATCTCTGTGTGTTTGTGCATGTACTGTTTCTGCATTTGTTCAAAAGCTGTAGCAAGAAATGGCTGTGACATTTCAATCTACCTGTATGTGTGTGCACTCCGGGGATAAAATTGGAGTCTTTGTAACCATGCACACAACCACAAACACAACACACCAACAGTTCAGGTCATTCAAATTTGAGAATTAGGGTTCAAAAGCTAAAAAAAACAGTGATATGATTTATTTTGTCTAACTTGCCTTTAGAAATCCAAGCTCAAAGCCGAGATTAGCTTCCAAGGCACATGCATTCTTTCACCTGTCCCGCTCTCGGTGCCTTGCTGTCTGAACCCCCGCGCTAAAGTGTTACTTTCACTCAAACACAATGACACCCTGCTCGCAGGTAATGACTAGCACTGTTTAGGTAATGCTGCTACTAGACTGTCCATCTCTCAAGGGTCTGGAACAGCACCTAGCCCAAACCCTATGCTTTAAAATGACCATAAGACACAGCTTAGAGCTTCCATCGGGTGCAACAGTGTCATTTCACACTGAAGAGACCTGATTGGAAAAATTCAAAGCACACTCTCTGGAAAGTATAGGGCAGCTTTCCGGCAAAACACCTTACCCTTACGAAACCAGCTTCAGTGCAGAAGCCCATATTTCAGCTTCCCCATAATAATTCAAACCCATACCTACACATGTCCGTTCCCATCTATATCTACCCAAAGTCAAACCTACCTATACCTATAATCACCAATACCAATACCCATCTATACCCAACTACACTCATACTCACCGATTTCTATACCTATTAATGCCATCCAAACCCACCATACCCATCGTCCCCCATACCCATGTGTTTCCATTCACATCCATACATTTTCATAGCCATCTGCACCCACCCATACTCAGACATTCCTGTTTCCATCGGCATTCCATCCATTCTTATCTATATCCATCCACACCCATACATCTGTGCCCATACTTCACCATACCCAAACAATCATTACCCATCAATACCCATACCCGTCCACACTAATCTATACCAATTCATACAGATCAACTTTAAAAATAGTGCTGAAGATCGAGTCTTCAAATCTTCTACTCACTTATTGAGAGAAACATAAATTTTGTCCAGGGGTGTCCAATTGTTTGCACGCCACTGATTCAGTTTCACACATATAGACATGCAAATCAGCTTATTCACAAATGTATGTCTGCCAGTTATACAGACAAAAGACATTCATTAAATTATATTAAAAACGATATGATGTCACTGATATTTTATGATATATGTGCATATACGGCAAAATTAGGTACTCATAGATATTCATACCCATCTACACCCACATTCCTGTTTACCCATTTATATCTATCCATATATTTGCCTATGCATACAAACACTCATTCAAATGAATATATGTGGCATCTCTAATAAGTGGTTCAAACATTTGAATGTAATAGTAGTTCACAGTGAAGCAGTAATAACTCTCAGTGTCTAATGGTTAAACCTTTCACTCCCTACAGAAGCAACAAGGTTCTTTTGAAATAAGACTTTTGGGCAATGTTCACACAACAGGGAAAAGTGGTCCAAATTCTCTCTCTTTTTACACGACCCATATGTGTCATTCCTGTGGCAGTGTGAGTGGACAACATGCACACCGAATCTGACATATTCAATTCCGATTTGGGCCACTTTCATATGTGGTATTGAAATGTGATCCACATTGGATTTGTGGCAAATCGACTCAGTCTGAACAACCAAATGGGAAATCATGCGACTTTTATGTAAATCCAACTCAGCATTCCTCATAAATTTTTATGGAGAAGGGAAAATGGACTACAACTGTAAGGGAGGTTTTCAGTTAAATTAAATGTCCGGATGCAGCCGGAGGGTTACCTGGAGTGTCAAAGAAAAATGAAAAGCTTTTAATGCAAAGTTTAAAAAGGCAAACTAAAGAAGTGGCTAAATAGCAAGCTTTTTTTTCAGTGGAAAGCCCAGCTGTCCGTCACTGCAGCTCTGTGATAGCTCCGGGGATGCTGGCAAAAATGAAAGCAGATTTTTTTTTGTGCATGTGAGTTTTTGAGCATGTTTGGGAGCGCAAAATGCTCAGACTAATGCTGAATATAGGTCACATTAAAAAGGTTGGGTGAACAGCCTGAAAGAAAAGAGAAAATCCAAATTGGGCCACTTTTCCTGCCGTGTTAGACTTGAACACCATATCATTCTTCTGTCTGCTATTACTAATTACCAAACAAACTAGTTAATAAGCACTCCACACATTTTAGTTGATGACAATGTGCTTACCAATGGACGTTGTGGCAGGAACTGGATCTTTGGATACTACAAATTTCACAAAAGAAGGATGAAAAGAAGTACATTAGACTCGGACATTTTGTGTGTGTCACACTGTACTAAATGAAAGCTTTGGAGACAGATTTTCAGAGGGAGAGTGTTCAGTACCTGAGTAGTACGAGTTGAGGAGGGATTTACTCTGCAGAGTCTTGCCCTGGACTGAGAAAGAACAGGGAGAGGAGGAGGCTACAAGGGAAAGAATTGCACAGGATCATTTAGACACACTTGTAGCATACATACACATACACACGCAACACAACATATAACCTCACTTATTAAGCACTTCATTACATATAAAGAGACAAATTTCAAACAATTTTGTTTTACTGTTGATCACTCTTGTTGATCATTTGCAAAATGTAATTATTAGATATGCAATGTTCTTGTGAGGAAAAAGCTATGACAACTCCATATTTATTACTACTTACTGTCTAAAATTAGAATTTGCAAATGATTAGACCATCGTTAAAGGGCTTTGGAGGAGGCTGACTTATTTAAACCTCATACATTCGTTTGGTTTGCTCTTGCCCTATTGGTGAAGTGAGTGGGATCCCCATGGCCACATACAAATAGGTCTCTGACAGCTTCAGAAGAATGTTGTAGATGCAGATTAGCCAGGGAAGGGGTTTAGAAAGATCACAGAACCAATAAAAATCAGCAACTACCAGCATGACCAGGTCAGGCCATCATAGCAAGTTCAGCCCAACAGCAGACAAGATGAGTCTCCTACAATCTTAAAATGTTATTATATTTGAAGTTCTCTCCACAGTTGAAGTCAAAGTAAGTATTTACCTCCAGAAAGAGGCCAAGAGACCAAAAAAATCTGACTTTTGAAGTTTGCCAAAGAAAACCTAGACAAAGACTGGAACCTCTTGTTCTTTGGCAGATGAATCTTGAACCTTGTCCAGTTTTTTTCTCTGACAGCAAGTTTTTTTCCCACTTGTTCCTTTTAAAACATATTATTTTTAACATGCATAAAATAACATATCGTGGCTTTTGCCATGTTGCTCACTCTTCTCTAACGCTGATTCACTGCCCAACAATCCACACTGATGTCGTCACTGTGATGAGGCTTATATAGCCTAATTGAGTCATAAAGCTCTGATTTTCAGCACTGGAAACTGTATTTGTGAAGGATATTTGGTTCACTACAGCCACAGACGTATTATTTCACATACACACACACACACTCCAACCCCTCCAAATCTGCAAGACGGTGAATCAGCCAAAGCACTGACACAACCCATGGACCCAAAACACACTAAAACTGGCTGTTAGTGACGTGAACAGCACTGCCATCGTGTCCTGCTCTCCAACAGGACGCTTGTCTTCTGCTTCTACAGTGCTGCAGTGACGGGTGCGAGCTTTGCATTTTAATCACTAACAGCACAGTCTTCTCAGGACCTCAGTGTCTGATGTGGGATGGTACGTATGATAATGCTAAAGTGTGCTTCTCTCTTGCACTATTTGTTAAATACAAAACTGCTTCCACTGCAGAAGCTATAATCAGTGGGTCGACCAGGTTCATCTGCAAACTTGTGAGAACCGTCTCACTGCAGGTGTCTCTGAGTTCATTTAGATGGTAATAGCATATGAATGCTGAAGCCGCAAGTTTTGAGGGACGTTCAGGCATAAATCTGTTTCTAACAGAAGATCCTCCAGATCTGGAGCCGAGACCCATTTACAAACATGAAACAGGCTGAAAGCTTATAGTGCTGGACTGGACATTTAGCATTAAACTAAACAAATCCAGAGTATTCAGTGTTTGTCATGTAGAGTAAACTGCTAGACTGGAGGGCCTGCTGAACCCCTCACTCTGAAGCTCATATGAAGATGCATCAGCTGTCAAAATGGTGCTCTATAGTCTAGTGTTATGTCTTTGTAATAATCACTGGTGTGCTCTTAAATCAAATTAATTCAAGCCAAAAACAACAAGAAGATCTAAACCCAAATTAAATCACAGTGATTCTCCATAATCTACCAGAAAGTCTTCCCTGGACAGTAGAGACACATACTCCAACAAAACCAGGACAAACTCTTTTTAATATATAAATGAGCAGGTGTCCCAATATTTTTTTTTCCATATAGTATACTCGCACCTCCCTACTGTATATTGACTGGTTTGCAGAGGGCTGTGTGGCTCACATTAGTGTGCTTTCCGTTTAGGGAAAACTGAATCACCGTTTAGAGAACTGGTCCACTGGTCCAGATTTTGGACTGCTATTTCGGTTCAGACCAAACAAGTGTGCATCGGGTTTGTGGAGGTCCTCCTCTGGCCTCCATATTCATAACATTTTCTTAAACCGCCCATATCTTACATTTCTCTTGTATTTTATTACCTTTCATTGTATCTCCTGGGGGGCCATTAATCAAATCCGTGGCGTCTATGAACCAAAAACAGCCATAACTCATTTTAATGCAACTGTCCACCTGTTCTCTATAGCTGAGGTTACACAGTTCTGGAGAGAGGGTCTCCAGCAGCTCCAGCAAAGTTCCGGAGTTAAGTAACAAAATTCCAGCCAGAAACGCCATTTTCCCTGTTAGTCAGTGAAGCAACAATGTCATTTTAAAGCTGCTGTTTTAAGGAAGGTTTCATGCATAATTCAGCTTTAAATTAGCTGGCTCACTGAGAAATCCTGCTGAAATCCCTGGATTGAGGTTCACAATTTATTTACAGCAGTCTGCAAAAAGCAAAGCAGGCAGGCTTTAGTTTGTACATTAGTGGTTTCTTGTAAATCCATATTCTGCTGCATTGTTGCTTCCAACAGAAGTGCTGAAAGTGCACTGAGCTGTCTGGCTCTACTGACGAGCATTTCACCATCCTGTACTCTACAACAACGTCAAATCTCAGGCCATTAGTGGAACAGGAGAAACAGCAACTGAACCTGGAATCAAACTACTGTTTGGCAATTTCACTCTGCCACCCAGAACTGTTTTACAGCTGAAAGCAAACAAACAACTGCTGCCTAATCATTACTGTAAACCCAAACTCCAATAACGTGATTATCCTGTATTACTATGCAAGCTCTTTCTCTCTCGCTCTCTCTGTATCTCCTCCTTTCATGCTCACTCTTTTCATGCTCTGACCATTCCATCCAAATTAATCTGTCCACAAAGGCCACAGTGACATTTTGTGCAGAAAGAGACTCAGAAAGACCCTTCCTAATTACAGCCCAGCTCGCAGCATGCCAACACCACTTACAGTGGAGAAGAGAGGGAGGTGAGGGACAAAAGAAACATCACCCAGCCTAAATGCCACTCGCACTCCTTTTCTTCACTAAGGCTTCGGAATAAAGTCGATGGAGCAGCCTCTTGATATGCAGAGTGCTCCGGTTTTGTTTGGGCACAAAGTGGCTCTCGAAGGCCATCAATACAATGGAGATGGACAGCTGTTAAAAAGGACAGCAATAGGAAGCTCAGAACAGCCAGGAGAAGAAAAATTACAGACGGTTGACCCCTCTTGGCTCAGAGGCCGATTACGCAGGTTCTGTGAGAGGGGCGTTTAGAAGTGCAGAGGGAAGGTAGAACTGAACACCATACTCCAGCACTCTGTCAGGTCACTGTATTTGAAGACCTACAGCTATTATGTGACCTCTGGAGAGTATGCTGAGACTTGCGGGGAGGAGGCTACACTGAGGCTTCCACGTCATTTCATGCCTTTAGATTAAACAGCCTGGTGTAAAAATAAATACATAAATAAATAATGAAAAAAAAAATAACAGACCATTTGAAAGGACTTGTGACTGTGATGCTACAACCATGAATGAACTGAACATTTTGGCTGAAGATTTTCATCACAATATCTATGGCAAAATGGGGTAGACATAAAAACTACATATTTCAATGAATTCACCTATTCTGGGAATTTAATAAAGCAGATAAACTAACAAAACACCACATTTATGATTTATAATCTGAAATGGCAAACTCTGAAATTTGCAACCTAAAGAATAACTGTAGAAATTAAAAAAAGTTTAATTTAATTCATTTTTTTATGGAAATCCATGTAGGTGAGCTGGTGATGGAATTGCTTTGTTCTACTGTTTTCACAATGAGAAATTCTTACATAATGTGTTATTATGTTTCACATTTTATGCATAATGTAGTATGTTTACCTACATCTCTTGTAATGGGATCTGGAGTATCTACACTGAAAGTCCTGTTACTGCTGAGAGAAATGACTTTAAATCTGTGACACTGCAGAAAGACCGCTACGTAACACGTTTTGTTTAAGAGTGCAGGGAGTGTATGTGAGGTGCAAAGTTACCAAATCCGTTGAGGTCCTGGTTGCTGGTGGAGAAAGGGTCATCCTTGTGCAGGGTGCTGACCTTGCCGGTGCTTTTGTCCGCTGTGCCTACGGGTCCCATCTCTCTCTGAGTGCTGCTGCTGGCCGTCTCCTTCTGTTTCTTAGCCAGTTTCCTTTAAACACCACCCACAAAAGAACCCGTTCACATATCCAGACCACACAAAGATCACACGTGCACAGAAAGGGTAGACTACTGCTAATGTACTCGATACACTATGTGGACAAACGTGTTGGGACAACTCCTCATTCATTGTTTCTTCAATCGGTGGTAACTGTCTCTACAGTCAAGTGAAGGCTTTTTGCAAGATTTTGGAGCATTTCTGTGAGAATATGATTGAGGTCCGGATGTGAGATGACCAACTCATCTCGAAAGCATTCTAGAGGACACAGTTCCACTGCTCCACAGCTCAATTATACTCTTTAGCCCATCTCTGACATTAGGGATGGTGCTAATATGTTCATATTTTTTTATCTGCACAAGATAGTCATATTCTATTGGCAGGACTTCTCTACAGGGACTAGACAAGCTGTGTGTGTGTGTGTCTGCATTTGCACATCTGTGTCTACAATAGGTGGAACTTAAAGTAGCTGAATGCATTTATTAGAATGGGTGTCCAGCTGATGTTAAAACTGGTGTCTGGATACATTTGGACATATGTCCAAATGTATCCAGACACCAGTTCTGACATCAGCTGCTTTTATCTTTCTTAGGTTGTAACATACACAGCTGTATAATACACTGCTGAACAGAAATTCACCTAAAGACACCATGCCCAAGGTTGAACCTGCGATGGAGCAGTGGAACTGTGTTCTTTGGACCTCAATCCAATACCCTTCCAGTACCTTTGGAATGGGTCTAAGTGTAAGAATTTATCATCCAACACCAGCACCCGACCTCACTGATACTCTTGTCAGGCTGAATGCTATCAAATCCACACAGCAATGATTCCAAATCAAGTGAAAAGACTTCTTCTTGGCCGTTACTCCAGCAAAGGCCTGATCAATACAGTTGAATTGAGATCAAATGCTGGTGTCTACATTCTTTGTGTCTACAGCTTTGTTTTTGGAGCTTAAACTCATGGTCAGGCCACATCAGACTAAACTACACTGTAAGTCGTGGCCTCGTCCATTCCCATCACAGCACAAATCCATCAACGTGTAGCAACGCTGGAGGCGAAGTGGAGTAATAAATCGAGCTGTGGTGTAACATATGCTAAAACAAGAGCATGCCGGAGAAGGTTTGATTAAGTTCAGACCTTAAATGAAGTTTTGAAAAATGAACCACAGTTTGGTGTGGAATTAAGGTTTGCTATTGAAATCAATCATGATCAGTCATGGCAATGTGAGTAAACACACCTCCGCAAAACTGGGAAATTAATACAGACAGCAGGATAAAAGCACAGCATGCATTTCCGAAATACAAGAAACACAATCACAACACACACACACACACACACAAACACAAAAAGAGCAAGACTAACAGCTTGGGGAAGAAACGGTGATGTTTACATGCAAATACTTCTGTAAACTCTCCGCGGAGTTGCAGTACCATTTAAAATCATAATTATTATTACCACTTCATATTCCATAGTATTTATAATGTACGAATAACACTTTATTTTGTATCATAATTTGTAGGTGATTAAACTACCAACAACTATTAACATCAGTATCACATCAACAGCAGATCAGTGCCGTAGCAGAGTTGAATAGAGTGCAGTAGAGTTAAATATCTTGAAGATATTCTGTTGATGCTTTACTGACTTTAAGTAGATTTATTGTTGAAATGTTACATGAACCACATTTAATATGCGAGTTCCATATTAAGTCTTTTAAATCATATTAAGGTTTTCCATTTTGCAACACCTAAACCAGCCTTTACCCAAAACCTAACCCCAACCCTGGCACTAACCCTAATCTTAAACTCAACCTCCATTCAACACCCATGTTTCTAATCTGAATTCAGAATCTAATCTGAATTAGACACCAGCTTTCTACATTTGTATACCGCTTTGCATGTAAATAGAACTACTATTTTGAAAAAAAGTTTATGGTCTCATTTTGGAGAATTTCTATTGATCCAGTCTTCATGATATTCGAATACAATAGAAAGATACATTATCTTAAAAAGAAAACAATAAATGAATAGAAAGCAGAATATTTACACAACCGTGATGATGCATTTCTAGATTTTCCTATTAACTCACTGTGATAATGCTGTCAGTAGATAGACATTAAAGAATGTGCTGTAACATCAGAACTAAAAAAATAAATCAGATAGAACATCAAATAAATGTTAAATTTGGTTCTAAAGTGTTGCATTTTCAGTATTGGTCATAGTGGTGGAATGGAAGCAGATACCTGAAGAAGCTCCCTCACAGTTATACAAAAAAAAAAACCCCTTCCATTCACCAATATTTCTCTCCAAAATCCGAAAAAGAGGGAGGGAACAGGGAGGAAGTGTTTAAAATGATCTTTTTTAATGTAAGTTTTAATGTGTATTCTATTGCTTTATTCGAAGGGCTGACGTGAGTAGATATGAGCTCTTGGAAAATGAATTAAATCTTGACCATAATTTCAAACCAAACCCCTACTTATGCATTATCCCTTTAAATAAAACACAAACATACTGTATTCTCCTATATTTCTACTGTAGTCTATAATCTGCACCCCTACCTTTATAATAACGTTACAAAATGATTCCTCCCAAAGTCTAATAAAGATAACAGACACTGCCTTAAATCTGTAGCAGTCAGCTTCTGGTGCCCATTCTCTCGGTAACTACAATGTCAGTGAAACCTTTTATGATACAGCTGCTCTGGATAATGAAAGTGTTCAGGGTGCAGTAATGGACCCTGATTTGAGTGACAAATTCCCCAAGTATTGTAAGAGCTAATGAAGTAGAGATAATCCCAATTTAATGACTGTCAAAGGAGCACTTTAAATATGAGGTTATACTGCACTGGGTCAGACAGTCCATCTACCACTCATCTATCTCTATTGCTCTCTAGCAATTTACTTGTTTATTTATCAGCCTCTCACAACTATCAATCCAATGTTGTTCCTCTCTATTGCTCTGCCATTCTATTCTACCATGTTTTGAGCACTCTACCACCCAACCACAGTACTTTCTAATTCTCCATCTGTCTGCTGCTCTACCTCTATTACTCTACCTCAGAATCACTTTACCACCCTACCTCTCTAATCCTCTACCATTCCATTGTTCTATCTTTATTTCTCTACTTGCCACGCAACGTCTAAATCACTTTATTGCTCTATCTATCTGCCCGTCTACCACATTATTGTTCAACTTCTCTACTTATTGAACTGTCTACTACTCTATCACTCTACAGTTCTACTTCTATTCCACTAAAATACTCTACATCTTTACTGCTCTACCATCTACTGTTCTACCTCGCTATGCTCAACTGCTCTACCTATGAACTGCTCTTCTGCACTACTGCTGCACCCTGAAACTTGGCGCTACCACTCTACGTCTGTATCTTTCTATGCTATACTGCTCTTACTGATCTCCCTTTCACCCTACTCCTACTCTACCACATCTACCACTCTACCTTTTTACCATGTTACACTGCAACTTCTGCAGTTCTACCTTTCTACTATCACATTTCTTTTACTATTTTACTAAATTACTATTACTTTCTACTATTAAATACTATTAAACTCAAAGCACATTTGTTAATAGAAATATCAGTATAAAGTATAGAAAAGCTGACCACAGAAGCAGAACACACACACACACACACACACACACACACACACACACACACACACACACACACACACACACGTATATGGGGACATGCGGCCTGTTTGCCAGTTTGAGTTCCTAGACTAACTGCTCCCGGGTGCAGTGGATAGAGACACCTACTGCTCAGGGCAGGTGTGCTCACTGCCCTAGTCTGTGGTCATTAGTGTGTATGTATGTGAAGTCACTATGTGTGGATGGTAATGTGGAGGACAAATACACACACACCCACACACACTGTGTATAAGAGACAGGAGAGAGAGGACAAGAGAGAGAGAGAGAGAGAGAGAGAGAGAGAGAGAGAGAGAGAGAGAGGATGAGAGAAAGAGATTGGGTGCCATTAGCATATTAGTGTATCATTGTGACATATGAAGTGTGCCAGAATTTTACACCTGATTTCATTCCTACAGGAATAAATTCCACAAAAACATCTATGGTTATGCAGAAACTGTGTGTCTGTTCAAACGTTGTATACAAGCTGAAATAAAAAAGAGAGATGTTCTGATATCTCATTGTGTAACCACATTTATAATAAAATAAAATTGGGCTCTAAAGAACCATCCCAATTACTTTTCTATTATAAACAAGAGAGCAGCCCACTCACACTAGTCAGGGATACATTCTGAGCATACCAAAGCACTCTGGACAAGAAATGCTTGATGCAAATGTAAAGAACCAAATTGTCAGTACTATACAAAATATCTAGACCAGAACACCATATCTGATGTTAGCTGCAGTAAAAGCGGCATTATTTCTGTAGGGCTCGGTAATGACAGTTCTACTGACAAAAGTATTGGGACATGTTCATTCATTGTTTCTTCTGAAACAAGGCTATTAAAAAGAGTTGATCCTGCTTTTGTTGTCTGTCTCTAGAGTTCAGTCAAGTTTTCTGGTAGATTTTGAGGAGGATTTGCTTGCATCCACCAACATTAGTGAGGGCAGGATATTGGATGATCACCACCGTACCTCATTCCCAACTCATCCCACCATCCTAAAATTATTGGATGGATCATTCCAGAAAACACAGTTCCACTGCTCCACAGCTCAGTGCTGGGGGGCTTTAAACCCCTCTGGTTAGTGGTTTATCTATTCCAAGGAGCCCTATTCTTTTAGCAGTACTTTTCTACTAGGACCAGAACCATGTGTGTGTGTGTGTGTGTGTGTGTGTGTGCATTTGCAATTAGCAATGAGTTTAAATTAAAGGGGTGTCCAAATCATTTAGATGTACAGTGTATATTTCTAGAGCAGCCGGCACAAACAGAAAGAAAAGCCAGACTAGCAGTCGCTCTTAAATCCTTTAACGCATGAGGCAAACAACCCGCAGCTACACTCAAACGTGTATCGAGCAAATCCAACTGTTTGGCGGCAAACTGTCCTGAGGCAGGAATAAAAATCAAGCCCAAATGGAAGAAGTTTCTGGAAGTTCCAGACCCAAAAAGGGATTTGAGACAGTAGCGAAGGGCTATATGACCAAGCCATTTCCTGGACCAGTGTGGAGAATTAGTAACTGGAGGCCGTTCTCTCGTGGGAGAGCTAGATTAGTATGGTCTCATTTCCAGTGAGTTTTAAAGTTGGTAGTACTAGCATAAATCATGGGCTGGGAGCTCAGTGTGTTGCCTGCTAGTGTATGGGAGAAGCTATGAGTGTTGAAAAATGAAATGGAGATTCTCTGATTCAGTCCTGTCTGGCAAAGGTGCTTTTTCGAAACCAACAACGTCATGGAATTAGATGTACAGCACTGTACAAAACTGTTGGCACCTCAGCAACTTTAAAACCTGGCAATAAGTGAAGTCCCATTCGAATGATTGTTGCTGTATTATTATTACAATTACATTATTAATTTGCTAAATAACTAAGACCAAACTAAAACCACACACACACGCATAGTATATACACTGACATGCCAAAAGTCATGGGAGATCAGTATTTAAATAGATGAAGTGCTGATACTTCAGGGGATGGATTGAACTGTCAGAGTTTGAGGGAGGCATGTTGGTCAGTGTCAGATGGATGGAGATTGCATTTCTGAAGTTGTATAGGCATTTAACATTCCTTGATCCACAATGTCATATGTGTATCAGGAATACATCACAGAAGGCATTACCACCAACAGTGGCTGCCCATGGGGCCTTCTGATCATGACTGGTGGATTCTGGCAAGAAAAAAAAGACATAAAACAAGACGTCCCATGACTTCTGCATTTTCAGTGCATTATAGTCTTAGAAACTTGGATAAAGTGGGCATACACTATGTCCAATTGTTTGTGGACAGGCCTTCTAATAAATACATACAGTTGCTTAAAGTTGCACCCACTGCTGACACAGAAGTGCAATTGCACAAAAGATAAACTATTGTCTAGAAAATATAAACAAACATGAACCTATTTGCACCATACCATACCCCCCAACACTGAGCTATGAAGCAGTGGAATTGTGTTCTCTGGAATGATGACGCTCCATCCAATATGTTGAGGAGTTGAGGAAGAGGTGTGGTGGTGATCATCTATCATTTTGTCCTCATTAATGCTCATGTTGCAGAAAGCAATCAAATCCTCACCGCAATGCTTCAGAATCTAGTAGAACCTTCCCTGGACAGTAGAGACAATTACTCAAACAAAAGCAGGATCAACTCTTTGACGAAACAAAAAATGAGAAGGTGCCTCAATATTTTTGTCCATATTTTGCACAAACAATACTTACTATATTAATGCCATTTGCATAGTGATCGTAAGGGGACGTTTGCAGAGTGTCGTTGGTATATGGTGACACGGGTTAAAGTTACTCTGAGCTTTTTCTGTGTCTGTGTTTTTTTTCTGCTTAAAATGTTAAAACCATGTTGAAAATAAAGTTTAAATTAAGTTCAATTTCTGAAATTCTCATTAAAGTAGAATAAGTGAGTTTAACAGTCAGGGTGGGTAGGTGGTAAATCATACGTGGGTAAACATTTATCACTGGGATTCAGGAAAGCACAAAGTCAACAGAAGGGGAACAATCAGTCATAGCTGGAGTTTTAGTGGCATGCTACTTACAGGTAGTAAGAGTAGGAATACGCATTTCTTCTGAAGCATCAAGACAAAGCAGTGGGACAAAAAAATGGAAACAGCCCCCAAAAAAAAGAACAAACGCATTGATTAGTGATCGGCAAAAGTCAAACAAAGACAGCTAAGAGGGACAATGGAGAAAACCTGTGGACTGCTTGCTGCTAGGAGTTAGTCTATTGCAGGCATGGGGAACCAAAGACCAGAGTCCAGCATGGTGTGCTGATTTCCCTGCTTTAACACACGACATAAAGCTGGCAATTAACAGATGAGTTGAGTTGAGGTGTGTTCAGGCAGGAAAACTACATTTGCGCAAGATCTCAGCCCTCAGCTGGAGGTTCTCACCACTGGTCTTTATTACGGTAATCACTGGTATTGAACAACATTTTACAAATGTTTTAAAAGTTGCTGCAAAGGTTTCTTTGAGAGATGCCATAGAAGAACCACCTTTGCTTCCATAAACAATCTGTTTTACAAAAGATCTTTGAGCGTGAAGAACCTTTTAATTGGTGAAGAATCTTCACATCTATGTCTTTTAACCTTTAAGGTTCTTGACAGTCATTCATTTAGAAAAAAAATGGTTCTTTATAGAGTCAAAACCCCATTAGAATATCACTGAAAGAACCCTATGTAGAACCAATACCTACAGTCAAGGTTTTTATAAAATGGATGCAAAGGTTCTTCACCAATTTAAAGGTTTTTCACACAACAAACGGTTCTTCTATGAAGACCCTCAAAAGTAAGTGGGAAGAACCTACAACAGGTTTAAAGTAGTTCTTCACACGCAATAATTGTTCTTCATAGAACCCAAAATGGTTCTTCTTCAAACATACCTTTAAACACTGTGTGTGAAGAACCTTTTCAAATGTGCAGAATTTAAAGGTTCATCAGACACAAAAATGGTTCTCTATGCAACAAAAATTGGTCCTTCAATGAACCAATGAATCTGTCAACCAAAGAACCTTTGGTACCACCTTTACTTTTAAAAGTGCATTTTGTGTGTGGACGCTGACTAAGCCTAATCAGGACTTTGCTTCAATTAATACTTTCCAGAATGAGCTCCAGTGGAGCCCAGTTATCAATATGCAAATGCGGTAATTGAAACTGGTGTAATCAGTGTTTTTATGGGAAGTTTTCAGAAAATTAGCCCGTTAGTGGTTTATGTGGGCCATTACTAAATCTAAGCCTGGGTGCTGATCATTAAATTAGTGAATTTTAGTACAGTGCTACACCGCTACATTATCCAATCAGAGCCACGCCCAATAAAAACCACCAGCAAAATAATACAAAAATAAGACGTGAAACAGCACATCTGGCTCTCGTTCAAATGGCAGAAAAGCCTAAGAGTGATGAAGAGCAGGAGGTAGAGGATGAATATGGAATGTAAGCTTGTGTGTGAGTGTGTTTGTTAGGTGTCTGTGTGTGGTGTTAACCAATGGGACAATAATTGACCACTATGCTTTAAATTTGCACACGATGGGGCAGAAAGTAGGACATGAGAGACAAAGAGAAGACAGGAACAAGTAGACAGTGAGGCTGAAAGTCGCACAGGTGATGTTCAACCAATGTTTGGCCAGTCCTCATTCTCCACCCCCTACAGTAAGATGGGCTTTTCGAAAACACACCCCAGTCTTGTACAAAGCGGTCGCTTCCAGAGCAACAGTGATGTGACATGCGATTGGTATGATAATAAAGACCAGATGGTTTCAGTTAATCAAGACCCCCATCAACTGAAGACACCAGCAGAGCAGAGCACTGAAAAATGGTGTATCCATCTATTGCTGGGCTACTATAGACCCTCTTATACTGAACTCAAAGATGACCAATAGTCAATAGTGTGAAAATAGCCCTTACTATAATCTATGTGAGCTTAGTGAACCTAAAGCACATACACAGAGATACACATACAACAGTTACCATCTTCTGATTCATACTTTATTTTATATATATTTTTATGCACCAACTGACTGATAATGACATGATATAAAAAAAACATATTTTGCAAATATTCTATACAACTATGATAATACATTTTACATTTTAATATTGTTATTCCTTATAATAAAACCACTAATATACCTATCCTATCCTCAAATTCTAGTTAACAGCCAATAATTTGACCTTGGCCTCTTAACGGCTATTGCTATTGGCTGTGCGGTTTCTGGACAGACTGATTCAGGAGCCCTCCTGTGGTTGAATCCAATGTTCCAGAATTGAACAGAAAAACCTTCCCTGGGCAGTAGAGACAGTTACTCCAACAGAATCAGGATAAACTCTTTTAATCCCCTTCATTTCAGATTTAAAAAAAAAAAAAAAAAAAAGACTGAGCAGGTGTCCCAATACTTTTGTCCATACAGTCTGTTTGAAAATAACCTGCATTGTTTGTGATAAACTCCTATTTGAGAGTAATTTATTCATCCATTAGTTATAAGTTGGTCTACACAGCCATTAAGACCTGCAGTTGTACACTCCTCCAAGCTATAAGTGCTGGCTTTAATAAGCACTCATGCACCAACTCGGAATCTGATCCAATAAACAGTCATTACCCTCCGCCTTGCTTCATGGCCAAAGTCATAAAGTGTGATTTGGACACAGGCCGTGCTGGTAAACAAGGTCTGCAAATCGCTGTGACCGCTTAAAAAGAGAGCTGCACTTTGCAAACAATGGACAGATAAAGCACCTCCTGCACTGGACCGGGGCATCCATCTCAGAGCATTTCATCCCAATGGGCCTTTAAAGAGGCCTGCTGACACTGTTCTTATAATATTAATAAAAGAGAGTGAAGTGGGGAGAGCCCGGGCAGCCGAAGGTAGCCATAAATATTAATAGAGTAAGAACTGTAAGGAGCTGCCAGCCTGATAAGCGCCTCTTTAATATACACAGTTGTATAAGTGTGTTATCACTGTCAGAACTAACCCTCATATATATAAAACAGTAACTTTACAGTAGATACAAAACCCCTAAACTGTCACTGCAAAAAAGATTTTATTCCAAATCATTCTAGAACATTTCTTTGGGTCCATTCATTCTAAAAAAAATTAAGATAAATTTTAAGTGAGATAAAATGAGTAAGATGAAGGGACGCCGAGAGAGAAAGAGAGAGAGAGAGAGAGAGAGAGAGAGAGAGAGAGAGAGAGAGAGAGAGAGAGATTCTACAAATTTTAAAATCTTAGCAAGTGTATTAAGAGTAATTTTATTCCACTGTTTTACTGGATTTATTTCCTTTAGACACACACACACACATATATAAATATATGTAAAGTGGTTATTGGAAACCTTTATTATATCTTTTTTTAAATTTAATCTTAATTCAATCCACAATATGGCTGTGCAAAAACACTCAAAGCATTTGGATGCTTATTGTTAATTGTGTTATTTTGCTATTATTGTGACTATTGTTATTGTTGTTACAGCAGCTTTTGTTTGTGTCGATACACAGACTTTGTGAGTTCGTACACACATGCTTGACGGTCACACATGCAAAATAACATCATTCAATTCAACATCATTTACGAGCAAAGTGACCATGCATTTTGCCCCATGCCCTTACACACTCTTGCACAACACACCCTTACATGCTCCATTAGAAAGTGAAGAGTTAAAAGCAAAAAGGTTGCACACTTTCACACACTGCAAGGTCACACCCGCTTAGTTGTATCACACCATTCTTGAAAGATCTCACCCTACATCCATTACCAACCATCTATTATTTATCTCCTGAAGCTCTGAGCTCGGCTGCTTTGCTGGTCTACAAGAAAAAAGTGTGTGCACCTGATGCAGTGGTGCAATATCCAGTCCCATAAGAATAGCATTGGGCTGCATTGCTGCAGAGTGTGTGTGTGTGTGTGTGTGTGTGTGTGTGTGTGTCTGTGTGTGTGTGTGTGTGCATGTTTAATGGCCTGGGACTTGAATGTTAACCAAATGGACACTTAGCGCAGACTCGACCCCTCATCTCACAGCGCAGTAATGCTGATCGAGGGAGGAATAACACAGCCAGTCTTTGCATATGAACATCCTCTAATGATCAGAGCTGCTCATGCTGAGCATTCTTTCCAATAATGATGCTTTATAGCTCAGGAAATCCGCATCGGCTGCAATCATACCAGCTCTGATAGCAGTGATTTCAGTAGCTCCAAGCTTTATAAAAAAAAAAAAAAAAAAGAAAAAAAAAGAAAGAAAAAAAAAAAAACCTCCGAACAGCCTTCTATTCTGAAATGCTTTGTTATTTTAAGGCTCCTAATATCTAAGCCAATGTGCTCTCTGGCTCATTCTATTGACTCTGACTGAAGTACACTGGAGATAATAGAGTGGGATTTGGGCAGCCCTCCTTAAATAAAAGGCAGGTGTCAGGGGTGCAGTTTGTTGATATAATGTGTGTAGGTGAGGATATATTGAGAAGCTGCTATTGACTCTCGGGTTGGGGCGGATATTAAAAGTGCTTTGTTCTGGCACAATTGCACGCGAGTAGGCGCTCCATAATAAACGAGAAAGGTCATAATTAAAAACGCTTGATGCAAGTCATGTCTCTGATACATTGCATCAATGGATGGCTGTGGTTCATCAAAACGCCCTGCAATAATGGAAAACTGGACCTCACTACACTGTCTGACTCATTGTATATAACAGTGTTAAAAACTCCCATTGTCCTTTTGAACTAAACAAATTGCAATAAAGAAAATATTAAGAGTAAAAATGTGTATATAAGAAATATGTTTTTGAGTTTAAATAATATTATAGAATAAATGAACTTACAACTATGCTTTTAAGTTGTTTTAAGTCTCTTGCGAATCTAATGAAAGTGTCTAATTCCTTTTTAGAACATTATGCTTAAAGGAGGCTAGAACATCTGGATATACACTGTAATCCCACAAGTGTTTTTCCCCAAATAAGAATGTACATAAACTACTTTTGTACGTTTGAGTTAGTGCAATACGTGTGATCATTTTCCAGATGTTTGAGTTGAATCAACTTACAGTAATGTAAACGGAGAGTGATTGGCCCACACTTAAAGCACACACGAAATTTCAGCTGCTCGCTATTTTATTACAAAAACACATCAAATTGAACTCCACTGCACGGTCCTGACTTGAATTGTGAATTTTATGAATCATTAAACTCCTAATAATGACTTCTTTCTCCCTCCACCAGCATATCTCGTCAATAATGCATGAATCTGAGACTGTTTGGATTTCACAATATTATAAAAACTACACATAATATAAGATCTGCTTCCTGCTAAATCCTCCACACACACACACGCGCACGCACACACACACACGGACATATATATACACACACATACACAGCTCTTGTGTAGGTGGTCTTGCTGTGGGAGTAGCTCCCTTTTTACCATCATGAACGAGACACACTAGCTTAATGGCTTAGTGGGCCACTCGAGAACGGGTTGTGACATTTTTACAGGGAAATAATTACTGGCTGGCATGGTTTGTGGAGTAAAGTGGTGTTTGAAGTCCTCCATGAGGGGAATGAGTGCATGAAGAGCCCTTCTCGCAGTAACTCTGGCATCACGGGCCATACTAGCTAATGCTACTTCTGGAAAGGTGATCTACTAGGCCACGGGACCCCCGCTCTAGAAATTAAAGTTGTTCTCAGCATACGTCACTGCAGGTCGCTGAACAGTTATTAATGAGCATCCGTGTGAAACAACATGAATAGAAACACTGATAGCATTAAGACCCACTCACATTAAACAAGGGTGAGGAACCATCAGCGTGTACAGCTCAGACGTGACCACCAAATGATACAGAGTCATGCATGTGCTAAAATGTGAATGACAAAAGTATATGAAACTGGACACGAATGAGAATCAACAGATTGAGAGAATGTGGTAAAAACGGGCTGAGGATGCGTAGCTAGAAATAAACATACAATACCCCACACTCAGGGTTCTCCAGGTGTGGATTTCTCTAGTGGACGCAGCCCAGAGGAGAAGAAATCAGAGACAAAGTAAAATGAGACTAGAGGTTTAAAGGAACACACACACACAGACTTATAAACACACACACACACACACACCCACGCACGCACACATGCACGCATGCACACACACACACACACACACACGCACAAGTACACACACACCATCCCTGTTCATCAGTTTAGCAGGCAGCATCTCAGTAAAGACTTCAGTGTGGTGGTCCGCTGCTGTATAATGAGTGCATATGATTAAAAGTTGAATGTGTCCCCTCGCAACCTTTTCACCTTCAGCTGGAATGGAGAAGCTTGAGTGAGTGAGTGAGTGAGTGAGTGAGTGAGTGAGTGAGTGAGTGAGTGAGTGAGTGAGTGAATGAGTGAGTGAATGAGTGAGTGAGTGAGTGAGTGAGTGAGTGAATGAGTGAGTGAGTGAGTGAGTGAATGAGTGAGTGAGAGAGTACTGGGATGGAGATGGGTTGAGCACAAACTAAGGCTGAAATAAACTCAAAATATTCCACCAAGAATCACCAAAATCCATCCAAAACTTGGATGTGTTCTTTAGAAGGCAGTTATGTTAGTGGAGTTAGAGGTGTCACGATAAAATGCACGATACTCATTATTTCCTGATATGAAAAATGCACTGCAATGAATACAGTTAGACTTCAGACTAACTAACTTTAAATTAAAAATCTTGCTTACAACAGAAGACTTTTCAGAGTTTTTCAAAAGCAATCTGTTGATCTCTATAGTACATATGCTGTGAGTAAACACAGATTTTCCAGAGCATCCCAGTCTATATTGATTTATTTCATACTTTATTGGGGGAAAAAATAAATATTAAGTTTAATAAAGAACATTTTATGAGATTTGCATGTTGAAATTTGGTTTGTTCTTTATAGTAACAAATAATTACACTGTTGTTAGAAATGACACTGTTTAACACTGTAATCCCACAGTTGTTTTTACACAAGTAAAATAAGTACTTTGGATTTATAAAATCGGATATTATCCCACACATTTCTTTTGTGATTATTTTCCAGATCTTTGCGTTGAATCAAAAGTCCATGTATCTGAGTCAGCTGTGCAGTTCAGTAATATACAGTGGGTTTAGGTGTGAAATACAACCTGAATACAACCTTTCACATTAACTCCACCATCTATTTGCATACTGGGTGTGCCTTTCCCCTTTCTCTTACCATCTGTGTGTAGTTGTTAAATACTCTTAGGCATATTGTTATGTTTTATGTAAGCACTGACTGCCTGGTCTGCCTGTAGGTTGTAGAAGGAAGGTACCATTTTCTATACAGCTGAGTAGGATTCTGCTGGCTGACTTCATGACTTATTGTAATGTATTCTAATGTAACTGTAATGTATTCAAGTTGTTCTAAAATACACAGTTTTACTATTCATTCATTTAGCACATTCAACTGAAACATTTTCAACACAGCTTAACTCAAATACTTGCCTTAAATTAAGTTATAAGAATGTTTCATCATGTCTATGTACAACTTTCTCTCTAGAGAAAGTGTTATTTTTTTGGCAGATCATTTTGTTTTGTGTCAAACAGTAATTATTTAATCGCCATGGAACCACTGGATGTTCTAGACCAGCACTCCTCACGCTAATATCTCCACTACCGTCCCATGTAATTACTCAGTAATAATCTCATAACCATTTAAAATAATCTAAAAATAAGTTAAATAATGATTCTACTCACAACTATCGTTTCTAGTGTACATTACAAATATAATAAATAGTTAAGACCCTACATAAGACACTTCAGCTGTTCTATAATTACAGACTGTAGTCCATTTGTTCCTTTGCATACTTCATTAGCCTCCTTTCACTCTGTTCTACAACAGTCAGGACCCACAGGGCCGCCACAGAGCAGGCAATCTCAGTATTGCAGTGACTCTGGCATGGTGGTGGTGTGTTAGTGCGTGCTGCACTGGTAGGAGTGGATCAGATGCAGCAGTGCTGCTGGAGTGTTTAAACCCCACAATGTCACTGCTGGAATGAGAACAGTCCACCAAACAGGACTATGCACTCAACAGGGTCCTGTTGGCAGCATCCTGTGAGCACTGATGAAGGACTAGAGAATCACCAAAACGGGTTCTTTCGCTTACATCTTTAGGTGGGACCAATAGAGTGGAGGCAGTTTAAACACCCCAGCAGCACTGCTGTGTCTGATCCACCCACCAGTGTCACTGCAGTGCTGAGAATGACCCACCACTCAGGTAATACCTGCTCGTGCTGGTCCTATAAGGTCCTGATCATTGAAGAACAGGGTGACCAGTGAGTGTAGAAACAAGGATGTGTTAATGTTATGGCTGATAAGTATTCATTTCCAATACACGTATTTCTAAAACAGTAGAAAATAATAAATAAGTAAATAAATAAATAAATAAATAAACCTCTACTGAGTATTGAGAGGACAAAAGCTAACACGTTCTTCCTCTGAGATACTCGAAGCTCCACCACATCTTCTCCACACGGTGCTTAGACAGAGCTCTTGTCATGAACACTGCCAAAATTAGTGGCAATAAAATTCCAAATGGCATCAAATCAAAGATCAGCCAGTTGAAATGAAGCAAAATTATAAGAATTTGTGTAGTTTATGGCCATCTCATGAGTCTTCTTTAAAAATGGTTATGGAATGTGTGAACCTGATGAAGAAATCTGTATCAAAATAGTCCAGTTAAGTATCATCCAATGAAATGTATGTATCATTATATCCCTAAGAGGAATGCTTACAGTGCAGATCTGGAGGAGAGAGCCAAGACGTGACCATTAAAGGAAAATGCCCTGTAATGTGGTGACTGAGCACAAATACAGTCAGCTCTCTCCAGCTCCATTCTGGTGTAACCAAAAGTGGGCAATGTCAGAGGAGCATACTCTGTAAGCTGGAGAGTTCTCACATGTGAGAAGATTATCACAACTCATTTCAGAAAGTTTTAGTCTGCATTGTAAATAATTCATTTTATGCTGTCCTGGAGTAACTAAAAGGTCTTTCTGCTGTTCAGATGTTGCCCGAGGGCACTTTTTATTAGCACAAAGAAAAAAACATCAATTTGCCATTAGGCACAGCCTGTCCACCCCATCCATCCTTGTATTATTAACTTTGTGAAAGTGAAGCCTATATGTACAGCCTTCATAAAACATATGTTATACTGTCTCTAAAAGATTAAATGTGCAGTTTACTGTATTCAGACTAGTTTTTGGTCTTTATAAATTATTCACGGTGGTCTAGAGTCACAGAAAACTGTACAATTTGCGAAGCATCAGTGCCCAGCTTAACTGTCTGTATTGCTGGATGAAATATAGATGATCCAAAGAAGCCGGATGTTCCAGGGATCTTGTAGTCTTAAGCTGTTTTGGCTCCTCTTTCACCGATTGCATTGTTCAAGCTGCTCAGGCTGCAGCCTTCGGGCTGTTTGAGACTACAATTGCTTCAGCAAGACCAGAGAACTCTTTCCCAAGTTCAAGAACTGTTTGAATTCCTGAAGAACTCCAGAGCTCCGGCTGCACGAAGGCTGGATATTGCAGCATGTGCTGCCTATGATTTGGCTCTGGGTTGACTTTTCTACGAATACTCACTGCTGGCCTCAATTTACATGCAACCCCTGACACTGCAGCCTCCCACACACTGTCTGCCTCACCACACAGAAAACATTCTGTTTTAATTAATTACAATATCAGACTTGCAACAGTCCTGCTCCTCCACCAGTTGCAAGAAGAGGAACTGCCCTCAAAAGTTGGCCTCTTGATTTTGGAGCTTTGAATGCTGAGATCCACCAATAAATGTGGCAACAATGCAAACACCGAGGATGAAGATAAGAAGGTGGGATAAAATGAGCCCTGTCTTTTCTAAAACCATGGCTATTCAATATTATTGATTGTGCAGAAAGCTGTTACCGCTATTCTGCTCCTGCCTGTGAGTCATATGCATGGACTGCCTTCATCACACCCCCACGTAAGGTCACAATATTTCCATCTTACTCCTGACTCGTCCACATGAAAGTAGAACTTTCTATTTTATAACTTCTGAGTAGACACAAGGGTGTTTACAGCTCTAGTAATGCAGAAATATGGGAATTGTGGGCTGATGCTGATATCTGATATTGTTGATATGAATATCAGTCGATGGTGGAACAGATCACAAACTCACAGTTCAAATTTTCACCGTCACAGATCACATTACTTATGATTGATCATTCATAAAAGAAAAGGGAGATGTAAGAGAGCTTTAGCTTTCAGTTTGAAAGTATTTTTGTTACTGCTTTGCATTATTGACTTATTTTGACTGCTGGTTCATTTTATTTTGACAGGTTCTTTTTCTAAAATTAATTCACATTGTGTGTTTGTTAGTATTAATGGTTTTAATTAGATTTGTTATTTTGCATTGGTCACTTTTACTTAGTCTGTTTATAATAGGCTTCATTTAAGGGAGTTCATTGTGTTATTGACTTTTATTTTGACACAGTCTGTGTGAAATGTAGTAGTTGATTGTCTCCACATTAAAAGGTACTTTTAACTTTGTACTTTGTACAAAGTTTGAATTTCTCCTTTTCCCACTCAACCCATGTTCACAGCAGACTCCCACACCTCACACTAACAGAACTCTGCTCTCCACTCTCACACCAGAGTGATGTACTGCAGATGTGTGGCTGTGTTGCCTTTTGTCTCTGTACCAGTTTTTTCACATGTTCTGTTTACGTGACAGCTGCTCAGTCTGTATGTTTTCACTGCAGTCCAGATTGAGGGAATTATCACTGTAAAATAACAGTGGCACTTTTATTATATTCCATACTGTTATGGTTAAATTGTAAATAATATTCAGGTCAATGTTTTCATAATAAAAGTCTCTTATAATGAATTTACCAGATTTAATAGTACTTACAAAATTTTTAATGCATGAATTTACTACATACAATTGAATACTACTACTACTTCTACTACTACTAATACTAATAATAATAATAATAATAATAATAATAATAATAATAATAATAATAGTTCATAAATGGCAATATTTGGTCATCATAGCACCATGAAGAAAATGTTTGTTCTGTACTATACACAGAACTGCAGTTGATGGTGGTTCAGCAAAACTAGGCTTGATGGGAATCTGATATTGTTTTGAATAGCTATTCCTGCATTTTCTATCTTTGAGTATGAGTCAGTATGGCACGGTGGAATGGCAGCGCATGTTATGTGGTTGAAATGTTCAGACCAGGAGGTCCACAAAGTTCTTGAAATAGACAAAAAATGTCTGGTCAGCTTAGGATCAGGATGTGTGTGTGTGTTTGTGTGTGTGTGTGTGTGTGTGTGTGTGTGTGTGTGTGTGTGTGTGTGTGTGTGTGTGTGTGTGTGTGTGTGTGTGTGTGTGCGTGTGTGTATGTGTGTAGGGTTGGGTGAAAGCAAAGAGCCTATGAGAGGAGTGGTGGGTTCTCCTTCCTTTGAGTCACAATACAGACGAGCAGAATGAGGCTGGAGAGAAAGTGAGAACCAAGGCAGGTTGTTGGTGGAGTGGGGTGGGGTGGGGGAGGAGGAGTTTAACATGGAGAGTGGCTCTTATGGAGTGGGGCAGGTGGTGCTGGTGGGGATGGCTGGTGCATGGTGAAAGTGAAGTGATGAAGGGAAGCCAGTGTGCATGTTTCACCAAAAGACACAAAAGCTGGATGTGTCAGAATAGCAGTGCTGACTGTTAAGTTAACCACTAACCCACCTAAACCAAACTAAATGCAGAAATAATACCCACATATCACATTTAAAAACACACAATTCTGTGTTTACCTACTATTTATTAATAAAAATTACCGATTTAACCACATTCTTAAACACAGTTTTTCATAGTTGACTTCAAGAGGATTCTCAATCCCGGTCCTGAGTATGTCACACTGCTCTCTTAGCAAGTGAAATTGCGTTGAATCTACTCAAAATATCAAATATCAAATTATTGTAAGGAAAGAAAAACTAATATATATATACACACACACTTAAAATTGGTAGTTTGGATCAGAGGTTTGAATTAGTAGTGTGAACTGGTCATGTGTCAACTGATGATTTGGATTGGGTGTTTGAAATAGAAGTGTTAAGCTTATATTTGCAATACAAAAAGACATTTTCATGATGTAAAATATTTGAATAACACACTATTTTCTTTTTTTTTTGTTTAAATGTTGATACTGTTTGAAGTATTTGTAGTATTTTTATATAAATATTCTAATAATTAGATGTTCTGGATTTCTGGTTTTGATGAGTTATAAGCCATACTGGTTGTTGTGGTACCAACTACAGATACATTTGAGGTACAAGTTTAAGAAACCTTTTTTTTTGAGAAAGTGTTTTATCACATGTGCTTGTAAAAGTGGTTGTAATGTAGTTTTGCAAATAATACATTACTCATAATGTATTTCTATTCAGATTACTGTTTGGTTTACAGCCACTTTTAAATTAGCAATTGACATTTCTACTACTCCGCTCTACCAGTAGCATGTATGCAACAGATCCAGTTCTATTGTGAGTATCAGCTTTAGAACGTTTTTTATGTATGTCTATGAGATTGTATCAATTTCCCCCACAAAAAGAAGCAGTATAGACCCACAGTCTCTTATTTCCCAGGACCAGAATTGAGAACCACTGCTACATAACACACAGTGGCTTATTTCAGCTGTACCTGTAGATAAACAGAGGTATGTAAGGACTCTGTACCTGCGTTTGAAGGTGAGGACCACCCCCAGAAGAATGATTATAAACATGAGGATTCCTGCAATGACGCCAGCCATCTTTACTGTGCTGTCCACCTGCTTCTCCGGCTCCACAGCATTGGAGTTCTGGGTGGACGCACCTGTAGGAGCGAGTGATACATCACAGAGAAAAAAAGAGAGGCGTTTAACTGGGACAAGAGCTGCCCAGAGAACCGCTACACACACACACACACACACACATAACACACAGACACACACACACAGACACACACACACACACACGCACACACACACACACACACACGCACACACACACACGCACAGAGACACCAGTCATGCACCCATTCCCATACAATCATACACTCTAAGTAAAAAGGGTTCTGGATAGTACATTTTATTTACTCTTTTTTGTTTTGTTTTGTTGTTTTTTTAGTTTTAAATATAATAATTATAAAGAATTATTGGAACCAGTTTATATTAAGTGTCTGTTTTAACTGTGGTGTGACACATTAACAATCCCTGTAATTACAGTTTAACTACTGCCAATGTAGTCACTGCTACAGCTCTATTACACCAGAATATCAAATCTTAGGTGATTAAACATGTGTAACAGTGTAACTATAATATGTATTTATATATTATCTCACTATAACAGTGGCCATGTTGTTACATTGTTATTACATATATTGTTAATGTGTAAAAAATGCAGTTACTACAGATATTTGTAGATAAAGAGACCCAACCAACCAAGTGTTATCCATTAATCTGAAAAGCAGTTCAACCAGGCAAAGAAACATTTAGGCATTTAAATGGTTCTTTGAAATGTTCTATAGAGAACCCTTATAGAGCACTTTTTTTTTTAAAGAGACACACTCGTGAAAAGACACACAGGTATTCATTCAGTTCCACACACATAAATAAGTGCACACATGGTTGTGTCTGTCACTGTGTGGTTGAGGCATGGCTAAGGGTCTGTGATTACATGTAGATGACAGCCACCATGCAAAAGAAAAACATTCCCCCTCTCTCTCTCTCCCTCTCTCTCTCTTTCTCTCTCTCTCTCTCTCTCTCTCTCTCTCTCTATCTCTCTCTCTCTCTCACACACACACACACACACACACACACACACACACACACACACACACACACACACACACACACACACACACACCTCCCAGCCTCAATTTTTTGGTATTTTGGTACTTTTATGGTATGTCTGTATGGATGTCTATCAGATGTCTATATTAGACGCTGAAAAGCAGGATGAAGGTGGGCAAAGTTATGCGTGTGTGTCTGAGTGTATTATTTCCACATTTACAATTTGACAGTGTTTCTGTGCCTTAGTGAGGTTTAAAGCAACATATTTCTTTTAAGAGTAGCGGTTATGACTTAATTACACTTGTGCAGGATAGATCTACAGCGCGGGTTTTTGTGCTCAGCTCAGTAACAGGCAAGGCGTCACTGTTAACAAACAAGCTGCTACACCAGCCATGAAACTAATGCACCTTCTTCAAATTAATGATCACTCTGCTGCGAACTGTTTCTGATTCTAGAAAGTGACTGCAAAATCAGCTCAAGAACATAAGCTTGACCACACACCACACTCCAAGCAGTATCTACTGTTTACTCAAAATATCAAATATTTCTTATGAGAACTTCGCTGTGGATACTAACATTATTAGAGCTTCATTGTGGAAATCAATGTTTAGATAGATAGATAGATAGATAGTAGATAGATAGATAGATGAATGAATAGATAGATAGATAGATAGATAGATAGATCATATATATATATATATATATATATATATATATATATATATATATATATATATATATAATCCATGAATTATATATAAATAATTTTTTAAATAATTTTTATAAAATATAAAAGAATTTTTATAAAATAACAAAGGGATGCCCTACCTTTTTTAGTATAGTGTAATAAATTGCTTGGTGAGAATTACACCATTATGAGCCTCAAAACCTAACTAACTGCCCAGTGAAAAACATTCCAACAGCCTACATTAAGTTCAGTGCTGTGTTGTTCAGCCATGTTAACATCTTTTCAGATTTCCTAACAATTACTGAAATGGTTTGCCTTCCCACTGCTGAGAGACGCTTTTCAGACATCTACTGCCAATAAGGTTGGAGAACCTTGATCACTGTAGCACATTAAAACACTGATCCACTTAATGTGGGTGACTTGCTTTCATCTCAGCCCAACATGCTTTTCTCTGCCAGTTCAGAGAGATGGAGGTAAATATCTTTTTTTTTTCTACAACATAAACAGATTAAAAGTCTGTCTGAAGTGCTGTTTTCTTAAACTGCCTTTATGGTGAGGAATGAGTCCTTGGTGGGCAGGCCTAGACCTGACAGGTTAAAGAGTGAGATACACTCTTGCTATAATCCAACTTTGCTGCTGTCAGAACCAACATCTACCTTTAATATCCTCCACATGTCTTCAGCCTCAGAAGCTTCAGAAAACTGATATTGAGCCCTGTCTCCAGTACTGATTATTTATACCAGCTATATACCCTTCACAGAAACATTCAATCCAGAGCTAAAACTGAGAGCCTTCATTCAGCCCAGCTCATAGGATATTAATGTTTAAACTTAATTCTGGGTACTAATGTTATTAGAGCTTCATTCTGGGTATTAATGTTGTGCAGGATTCATTATGGATATTAACGTTATAGAGATTAATTCTGTATATCAATGTTTTAGAGCTTCATTCTGGATGGTAATTTCATTTAACTGGAAATATCTTTCAGCTGAAACTTGTTAGCTCGACTACAGGTGATAACAGGTGGATCTGGAGAGAGAGAGAGAGAGAGAGAGAGAGAGAGAGAGAGAGAGAGAGAGAGAGAGAGATGGAGATAGGCCTTCACCTCCTGTCAGTGCTCACCCATTTCTCTCTGTCTGAATCTGATTGGGTTCAGCAGTTCACGCATGGACACACACTCACACTCTCACAGTCAAGAGCCCATCTGGCTGATTTAGTGCATTTTCTGATAGCATGATATCCCATGCTAACCCTACAATCTGACTTATCACGGTCCTGACCAATCATTTACTTTATTTCCTCAACCTCTTCCACCACAGCACAATCACTCCTCATACGCAGCTTCACCCTAGCTTATGGGGGCAACCAGATACAGTGGAGGGTCTTTTCCAGTGCTTTGAATTCTTCTAAGGCTGCGCCCCTTTCTGTATTAGATTATCTCCGTAAGCTTCATCTTCTGGGCCACACCAGATATATACTGCTGGTTGCATGTCTAAGCCCTCCATGCTTAAGAACAATTCCCTTTTTAGTATAAAGCTGATCCAGATTTATACACATGAACATGAATAATGATCAAGCATTCAAAAAATGTAGGCAACAAACAGGGGGTGCTGTATTGACTGGTTTACTGCATATGTCCCAGTTTTTAATCTGTAGTGTTTTACTTCCACTTTGCTCCAGAGGCAACTTCCAAATCCACCCTGGAAAACCTCTCCCTGTCTTTTGTGTCTGAACACTTTACTGACCGTTCCTTTCTTGTCTGCTCTCCATGATTGTGTTGATCTTTATCTCATGTTCTCAGTGAATATACGGACAGAGATGCTTATGGACCTACATGAGTACCAGATAAGCAGAACCTAAAACTGGACATTGCAGTTAAATATGTAGATGCAGCTGGTCAACAGCGGTTCTCTCCTGAAGCCTGACTCCACTGCCTCACTGAGCTCCACAATAAAAGTATACAATACATTCTATTCAAACTGACTTCCCAGCAGAGACCCCTGCTACATCTAGCCCATGAAAATCAACTGCTGATCTTAGAGCAGCTAAACTCTACCTGGTGTCCCAATAAACTATACACATTATATGTTGAAACGTTGGTGGACACCCCTTCTAATGAACCCATGTTCTACTGTAAGAGATTAAGAACTCTGTCAATGAATGCTTTCAGCTAATACTTGCCAATAGAATAGGACTCTCTGGAGCAGATGAATGAACATGAACCTATTGGCACCACACCTAATGTCAGGCATGGGCATTAGGCATGGCAAGCCCCAGCACTGAGTTGTGGAGCAGTGGAACTGTGCTCTCTGCTTAATTTAGCCATTTAATATACCATCCTTATTCATTACTTATGCTACTTATTCATTCTATCAACAGTTTTTTGGACTCTCTTAAGAGTGACAATAAAGGCCCCTTCACATTCAACATCACAGCAATAACACACATTCAGTGAAAACATTACTTAATAACTAAATCTGTCTGAAAATAAACTAAATAGGACAATTTCACTTCTTAAAATTTCATTTTGAAGTGTGGTGGCTATTTAGGACATTAACAGGCATTATGTGATATGAATGTATGTGTATCACAATACAACACATAACTGAATGCCATGTAAATTGTTGCAGTTTGATTGGCTTTGCATCCCCCTGAAAAATCTCGCACTCAATCAGTGCCGCTGGGGAGGATGTACAGAAAACCTAATGCTCAAAATATTTGGTCTTTTCCCTCAATACAGTGTTTCTGGAATGATGAGACAATAATTGTTTCAGGAACCCTTTGTGTTAGCATTGGTATAATGTTTACATCCTGTATCTCGCTCGTGTACCCAGTGGGCTAAGTAATGATGATGCATATTGGCTGCAAGTAAAAATGCTATTACAATATACCAACCTACTGTTGGCTTTTTTCTCAATATTGGTCGACAACCACACCTCTTAGAACAAATTAGCTGAGCTGGGAGAAAAAAGGATGGGAAAAATAGTGTGTTTATCTAACCATCTAACCAAGGACTCTGAATGATTCGATGCTTGGACATTATTTGGGATTTTATCTAAATTTGACACAACCCGTTGATAATCTAATGACCTTGTATATGTATTTGTTTTCCATTTCTTATTTGTTTCTACTGGTTGTTATTTGAATGTAAATAATGGTAATAAACACAAACAAACCAACAAACAAAGAAATAAGCATGTCTAAATGTAAAACAGTACCAGTAAACTTTTCTGGAAATGTCACAGCTTTTGTTGCTTATATTAGCAGTACATCCAGGTAGTTCTTGCATGTTTTTTACCATGGGAACCACAGTCTTGCCCATGAGCATGTTCACTTTCCCCAGTCCTCACACATCTATTTTTCATAAGTCACATTCCCTTGTCATTAAGGGCTTTCAAGGAAGAAGGAACCATCTTCAAAAGGAGACCAGAGTTAAAGACTCTTGAGAGCCAGCCCAATAACATGCAATATCAGAGCCAGAAGAAAGTAATGCACATCTGTATTTCGTCCATTTGCCAGAACCTCCCTTCCGAGTCAAAATGTTCTAGCCAAAACACTAACTCCTGCACAATACCTTGCTTACTATCTCCCGTTTCATCACTCAGTCTCCCAGAGGATGCTGATCGCTGTTAAAACCTGCCTTATCCACGAGGATCACAGCGATTTGAGTGCATTGCTCCCTTAAGACTGGTGTCATTTTTGTGCCTAATTCACAGAGCATGTTCTTTTATATTAAAAGAGAGAAAAAAGTCAGCTCTAATCTCCCTGTGATTAAAAACCACTCACCATACATTTCCTCACACCCACAGGCCTGGCTTGTTTGCCTAAAAAGAACATGTAAATCCATTTTATTTTGGGCAGGGGTAAAATTAAGTATCAAAAAGGAATTATTACTAAAGCCTGTGATATTAAAACATAATCCCTGCTGTATATGGGTGGGCAGGAGCTGGTGCACTGCCACAGTGATTGAGAATGATCCCTGCGACATCATGAGAGCGTATTTCTTTTTTATTTCTTTTTTTTTTTTTTTTTGAAGCAAACTTTATTTACAGCTGGTCTGTAGAACAAGGGATTATCTATGATGGCATCTCAGAGACCCAGCAGAGTGACACACAGATGAGAGCTATTGTTTGAACGTAGACAGGATTAAAGCATTATACTTGAGTGCCTCTAAAAGGATTATAATCTCTGGACTGGGATTAAGATTAGTCATCCTGCAGTCATGTAAACAAGCGACAATGTTATGGGTTCACAGAACCTTCTGGGGGGCAGCGTTACTCTATTGTAGGCACACAGAGTGTGTGTGCGTGTGTGTGTGTGTGTGTGTGTTGGATGATGGGGTTTAAGACCATTAGTTTAGGGTACATTTTAAGTATTTTGTAGAGTAATCCATAATCTGATTTTGTTTCTGTTCTAAAATGGGCTCAAATTTGTGCATTTGCATACAACATCATTTGAATACAATATAATTGCTTTGTCTGTATTTCAGTTAGAAGTGGGGAGGCAAATACTGCTTGTGCAATCCAAATGCCAAGTAATTTTAGGCTTCAGGGCCCTGATTCAAAAAACTGTCTTAAGAAAAACAGATGATATTGTTTCCTAAACAATCACTTCTGGTTCAGCTTCTTGTTTCTGGAAATGTTTGGAATGTTCAGTCTGATCCTGTTTTCTCTCCATGCATGATTCACTATCCAAATAATACAAATAATACTGTGGCGGACCTGTGGGGTCCTGACCATTAAAGATCAGGGTGAAAGGAACATAACATCATATGCAGAGAAACAGACGGACTGCAGTCTGTAATTATAGGCCTACAAAGTGCGTCAGTATGGGAAGTGGAGCTGATTAAATGGACAAATGGTCATAATGCCGAGTGATCAGTGTATATTGCTCTATGTGTATGATTACTTAATCAATAATATTTAAAAATATATCCCATCTTTTCTAAAAAGGGGTTTGTTTCCTGTGAACACCATGGTCACTCTAGGTCCCCTCTAGGTCACTCCAGTTTAATCCTGTCTTTCCCCCCATTTTGCATAGTCGCGCATCATTTAGAATAGTATGACAATTTTTTTTAAATTACATTTTTTAAAATACATATTTATTCCAGAATTGCATTTATTAATGTATTATGATTGTATTTTTATGAACTTTGTGTTTATCTTATAACATTAACATCTTAGGATGTTATTTCTCAGGAAAGCTTTCATGTATCTTGGTCTCTATGTTTTCTGTTTTTCGGTCAGTCAAACTCATGCATTTGCATACAAAAGCAATGAAATACCATATAATTGTTTTGGCTACTGTATTTCAGGTGGGGGTGGGGTGGGGGGAGGCAAACACTCCTTGCGCAATCCAACTGTCAGCTCATTTCAAGCTTCAGGATTGCTTGCATAATGCAAAAGTAGGCCAGAATTGAGGGGGAAAGCACTGTGCTGGCCAAGCCATTGCAAAGGAACTCAATGCAATATTTGCATATCAGACGTTATGTCATTTTTAGATGACAATATTTTAGCAAGCATATCAAAATACCAATAAAAATGTCAAAATAGCAGGTTGCCATTTTGCTCCATTTAACATCCCTAACGGTCCATTAGTCGACTAAATGTGACTTTTCAGCACCTGGCACTGCGAATCAGCAAACCCAACCATTTTTTTACTGCACACCAATTTGTAATTCCAGTCAGGGCAATTGAACATATTGTAAGTGGACGAGGAGACAAGAAGGAGATGTGGAAAGCAGTGAAGTGGATATGACCACCCTGCACTGGGCCTATTTTTAACCTCTCGCAGCCTCTGTCCATCGCTTCACTGGGCTTATAAAGAACCGCCTGCCCCCTACTGCCAAGGAACTCTAATGTGTCATGCCTAAATGACTGCCTCCGATTGGCTCTCGCTTCCATGGTTATTGAGTGCCTGGAAAATATGGTGATGCCTCACATCAGCATCAGCATCTCCTGAACCCCTGCAGTGTGTTCAGCATGCTGGGCAGAGCTGTGGATGATGCCATCTGTCTGTTCTTTCACACCACTAATATTCACCTGGAAGGAGGTCAGGGTACTACTGAAGACCGCATGAACTTCATGTTCTACTTCCAAAGACTGATAACTCAGTTGTTCTTTTAGGCCCCAGCAGTGCAGATGAACACACTGTCTAATGAATGCACTCAGCCACTTTGGTTTGCAACCACTGCTGACACAGATGTGCAAATGCACACACACACAGTTTACATAGTCTCTTTACAGAAGTACTTCTAATAGAATGAGACTTTCTGAAGCAGGTAATCATGAAACTGACACCATGCAATGTCTAATTCCAGAAGTGGGCTAGAGGGACATAAAGCCCCTCCGTACTGAGTGGTAGAACTGTGTTCTCTGGAATGAACATGTATGGAGATGTGTTGAGGTGTTAGCGATGACATAATAATCATTCAACATTCTGACCTAACATTGTTGTAGTCGAATGCAATCAATTTATCACAGCAGTGCTCCAAATTTAGCCCAGAAACTGGACAATAGAGTCTGTTATTTTTAATACACCAGAAGAACCAATACCACACATGCATTGGTAGGCTGTTTTCATTTGCGATAAGAAGAAACTGTGGAAGGATGATTTTTGAAATGTAGCTTTTAACCTTGCAGGTAGAACCATCACACGTGTGTTGGATCACTTATCTGTTCCAATTATTCTGTTCTGTGTACTGAATAGTGTGGCTACTATTCTGTATCTTGTATTATACTCTGTATTTATCTTACAATATACTGAACATTAAAGTGCAAAACATTTAATAAAAATGCTCACTTTTCATTGCATGTCAGTATGCACCCTACAGTGCACCCTACAGTGCAGCAGATATGCTTAAAATATAAACTTTAATTAGTGCAACATACATTTGCCTCACTTTCTGCAATGCAAAAAAACCTAAATAGCTCAGAAAAAAAACCCCAAAGAATTATTTGTAGATAACTGAAACGTTCATATCTAATGAATTCAGCAATATTTTTAGACAAAAATGTAAACAGAATCAGAATTGTTTCTATGGCAATACTGCACATTTGCACGCTTGCACAACTGACCTGTCAAGCTATGGAACTATGACAGTGAGCACCACTGTGTTCTGGCAAAGCTGTGGCAGTTGGTCAGCAGTGGTGACTCTCTGTCCTTGGAATATTTTATCTCACTGCCCACTTATTAAAAGAGCTATAAGCCAAGAGTTTTGGGATAGTCATTTACAACAGACATAACCCTTTAGCTCTGTCTCGATAATAGTGATCTTAAACAAGCACTGGACAGAGGTTCACTATTATTGTGGAGACTCCAGGAACAACCGGCATCAATCTAGATCTCATTATCCTGAGCCTGAGTCCTTTCATGTTGAGGCTTTTGTGGTTGAACCCTGGTACAAAGTGTACGGCTGGTCATTATGGGTATGTAATGTGGCTTTGCAAATTATTTCAAGGATGTTCCAGGTCAACGTCTCAAATCCTATTGGCAATGGTTCAGTGCAGCTGCAGGTTTATATTACTAGCAGCAACATGCAATTCCACTTGCTTAATCAGCCGGCCAGTCAAATATCTAATCATGTGTGCTTCCATTTGACGAGAATGAAAACCTGCAGCCATACCAGCTTCTTGAAGGTATGGCTTGATACTCCTGTTCTAGGCCCTTATACCAGTCCTAAGGTGCATGTCACATCATTCAAGAGTTGCTTCACTCTCTTTTCATTTCAAGACTAGACTACTGCAACCCCCTTCTACCTGACCTTCCTATGTGGACCATCAGACCATTGCAACCCATCCAGAATGCAGCAGCAGCGTCTCATCTTCAATGTTCCTAAAATCAGTCACATAACTCCTCTGCTGCGCTCCCTTCATTGGCTCCCTGTAGCTGCCCGAATCAGGTTCAAAACCTTGATGCTGGCCTACAAAGCCAAAAATGGACCAACCCCTCCATACATGATGGCAATGGTCAAAACTCAAGCTGTACCAAGAGCCCTTCCAGCTTCAAGTACAGCTCGGCTTGACCCACCATCCCTCAAAACACAAGGAAAACACGCATCTAGACTCTTTTCTGTTCTGGCACCAAAATGGTGGAATTAACTTCCCCTGGGAGTCTGAACAGCTGAGTCCCTCACTTCAAACGCAGACTGAAGACCCAACTGTTTCAGGAGTATTTAACTCCATAAAGACATTTGTGTTCAACAGGATCTAAGTGTGAGGAATCTAGATTCTAGCCTTGTCTATTAGCAAAGGATATTCTCTGAGTGAACAGCAAAGCACTTTTGTTAGTCGCTGCTAAATGCCATAAATGTAGATGTAAATGCACTCTTTGAGGTTCAAAATTTCCTTGTTTTCTCCCCAGATCTTCCACTTTTACTGGCCTGAAACACAGTGGAGCTCAGGTTCAGACATAAGCTTGACTTGTCTGATTGTTTACATTTGTGGGAAAGTTGTTTAAAGTTCATTTGTGGCCAAATGTTAGCAGTAAGTAAGCAGCTAGCAAATGCATTCTCATCTGCCTTCTCAAGCTGAATTTTAGTCATGATGTCAGCTTAAGCACATTTACAACTGCTAATATGAAGCTCAAATCTTTATGCATGGTTCAGCACTGCCCAATAGCATTTGTTCTAGATTATCCAAATCTTTGCACATAGCTTCCTCTCCTTATTCCCACTGTATTCCAATTTTTCCAGCACACCTTTAAATATAAGGAACTCTAAACATTACACTGTCAAGGACCAAGGAGCCTGATTCCAGCCACAAGACTGAAAAGGATTCTGGAAATACTTGGTTTCACAAACCAAGGTCAGGTGGACAAACTGAATCAATACCCTTTCTCTTGATAGAACATATCCATTCAAAATTCTCTCTTTGATTCAGTTCCTAGCCAGCTGTTGGTCCCAGCAGTGAAGTCCGATTCCAGCTTGATTTCACTCATGTTGATTGGGAGAAGGTCATTCAGAGGCATTAAAAATAAGTCTTATTTAGCTATTTGGTATTGGACCCATCTTCATCAAATAGACATGCCATCTCTACACCTCCTGAACATTCCCAGGCCCACATTACAGAATCTCTGGAGCTAAAGCTGGTGGACGGCTTCACAGGTGTCTCCCCAGGATGTCTCCTGCAATTTGCCTCTCCTGATTACAGACACCTGCTACTTGTTAGATCTATAATCAGTGTGTGTAGGGTACCAGCATGGTGGAGTGAATATTTTGTCTTTTTTAAGAATGTGAAGATAACTGAGACCTTTTTTGTGTGTAGAGTTTCAATGAAGTAATAAATACATATATTATTAACATTATATTAAGCTGAATCTTGAACTTCTAATTTTAGAAACCACTTTGCTCTAGAAATGTCCTGTACAATTCATTGCAAATTTAAGTGAAAGTAAAGTATGCTACTTTGGCTGCAATTTTCCACACTTCAAAATATTTTTTGGCATCAATAAAGATCTTTTATCGTCTTCCAATCTAGAATACAAGTGAACACATCTTAAATCGAAATATCCAGTATTTGTCAGTTTGAGGATGTTAAGAATATCATAAGATTTTCTATGAGATACTAAATTACCTTGTTTAAGGTCATGTATCTGAAAGTGCTTTATTTGATTGGCAGGAAAATTTTAGTAGATAAAATACAATCACAATGTAGACATAAGTGAAATAAATAATCAAAACCAAAGAAATATTAAGAATTTAGAAGAGATTTGAGATGAAATTACTTCCCAAGGTATACTAGTGCATCTCAGAAAATTAGAATATTGTGGAACATTTTTTATGTTCAAAACATTTTAACTGTCATATATATTATATTTATTACATGTAAAGTGATTTATCACAAGTTCTTCAAGATTTTGTTTGAATTTGTATGCTGATTTTAAGTTAGTCAAACTTAGATTTAAATATAGTAATAATGTGAGATTCTGGATTTCTGGAGCTATAACCATCCCGATCAACAGTAAACAAAAAGGGTATGAAATATGTCACTTTACATATAATGAATATGAAATCTGATTAACTTTTTGGTATGAAATTATGAACACGAATGAACTAATTTTCTGAGCTGCTTTAGTGTATTTCTGCAGTGTTCAGTGTAAGACACACATTTTTATTACTTACTTAATGACAATCAATAAACCTCAATGAAATGAAGTTTAACTTTAAGCCAAATTATGTACTTAAGTTAAAGTAGCAAATATGTTTGCAGAGTTGAAGAAATATGACTGTAAATACGACCATACCATTGTACCCAAAAACTGTACATTATACTTTCAAACAAAGGCAAACTATTTTACTTTGTTTTATTTAGATACACAGCTGTACTGAAATGACACACAATCTAAAGATACACAGCACATGACATACTTACACACATGGCCACAACAGGAACAAACCCTTCACACACAAATAAGCATAAACATTCAGCCCGTGCCATCCCACCCCACAAAAACACACTCGTACAGTACACACCCACCCACACGCACATGCAGACATCCACACACACACACACACACACACACACACACACACACACACACACACACACACACACACACACAAACACACACACAGAGGTTAGGCTGGCAGGGTGTGAGTGTATGAGTGGGGTCATGTAAGTGAGGCAGTTACTTGCACAGGTACAGGTGGAGCATTGTGAATAAGGCAACACGCATCACTTTTTGAAATTTTGCTCAGATACTTGTTAAACTATGACCAGTTTCATCAGCACACATCTGTTTCAACAGAAGAGTTGACAAACAAAACCATCTAAATCACTGATAATCAGTTTAAACTAATAAACAAAAGAGCAACAGTGACCTTCTGAACAGTGCCGTAATTCCTCTATATGGTTATATGTTACATGTTGCTGGTTCCTAATCTTATGGCAGTTCCTCCATCAGTTGGTGTTCAAGCTGTCAGTCTCAGCAGAGGTCTGTTAATAACATTCTACCAATTAACTCCAACAATTTATCACTAATGATCATCTGATCAGCCTTCATTAACAAATGAAATGAGTGCTAAGTTCTACGTTCAAGTTTTTCACATTTTCACCATTGTTGATGTTCACGTTTGGACTCATTAACAAATGCTGATGTGTTTCATTCTACAATAATGGTGTTTCTATAACTCTACTAGAATAGAATAGAATAGAATAGAATAGAATAGAATAGAATAGAATAGAATAGAATAGAATAGAACTTTATTGATCCCTTGGGAGGGTTCCTTCAGGGAAATTAAGGTTCCAGTAGCAGCATCAGTACAGTACAGTAAGCAGAAAGATAGGCAGAAAAAAGTTCTATTCTATTCTATTCTATTCTATTCTATTCTATTCTATTCTATTCTATTCTATTCTATTCTAAAATGACAGGGCAAAGACGAACAAAGATAAACTAAACAGGAGGAAATGAAAAGGTCAGGTGAGTGATCCTGAATGGGGATCAATAGAAGAAAGCCATTGAGAAACACACTATATATGCCGTATATGTCCAAATGTTGCACCCAAATGCAAATGCACACACAGCTTTTCTAGTCCCTGTAGAGAAGTACTGCTCATAGAATCAGACTCTCTGTAGCAGGGTGAGCAAACATGAACCTTTTGGCACTGTGCCTGATGCCAGGGGGTTAGCGGGGTATAAAGGTATGGAACTATGGAGCTATGGAGCTGTGGTAATAGAATAATTATTGTGTGTTATTGTGTATTAAAAATCGGAGAGTTGGGGATGGGGTGGGCTGGTGACTATCCAGCATCCTGATCTCACAAATGCCTGTCACTAAACAGCAAGGCTCAGAAATCTTATAGAGGATAAACTGTTTTAAACACCTTTCATTTTAGAAGGAATGATGAACGAGGAGGTTGTGTGAGTAGTGTATCTGCTGAAGCTGAGAGGTTTAACACTGACTGACAGAACAGACAAAGGAAGGAATCACTGCTGACCTTTTTATTTGTGTTATAAATGATTATTAATACTTTGTGAGATATTTATGATCTCATTGACAACCATTAATGAAACTTTATAAGGGTCTCATTTTAAAGCAGTACTAACAAAAAAACGAATGAATAAGTAATTCCATTATGATACCATTCCGTGTCAATTGTATCCAGGTTTAACAAGGCTGTGAGCAAAACCACAGTGGATGTGGGGGGAATATTTTAAGAAATGATCTTTCAAAACTGCAGAGAGACTGAGATGTGTAAGGGGGGAACCATACATTGTAAGGGTACCAAAGAACATTAGTGTAAATGAGGTCAATGACAACCAGCTACACTTCAGTTTTCTTGTGGACCAAACATGCAAATTGATGCATTAAAATGTGGACCAAGAAAAGCAGATGAACAACAAGGTCTCGAAAAAATGGAGAAAAAAAAAATAAACAAGAGGTGGGAATTAAACAACAGTGGAAAGAAGATTGTGGATGAAAAGAATCAAGAAGAAAGAAAAAAGTTTGACCATGGTATAATATTCACCTTCACTGGGAATGACAAGTATGTAGGGCGTGGTATTTTGTCCCCTACCTATTACCACTAAGACAAGGTTTACGTTCCAGGTCGGCATGCATGAGAAAAGAAAGAAAGAAAAAATAGTCTAAAGAAATACGCCTTCAGCTCTCAGTGCCTGAAAGTTCTTCAGAACTTAGATATACAGTAGAACATTTGGGAAACAGATACACAGTCTAGATAAAGTACTACTCAATTCAGAAGCTTCTGGGCAAAAAGACCTGATGAAACCAAAGGGGAAAGAAATTCTGAAGTCTAATTTAGAAGGATAATTCTTTTAAGGCTGATAACTGATGAATATGGAAAAGGGGTTTACAGTAAGTATTATCTGTTGACAATGAGTGGAAAAACAAACTGAAGACAAAAATGAAATCAGAAAAGAAGAGTAATAACATATGTTTGAAAATTGTGGCAAAGACATTATTTAAACCCAGTTTCAGGACTAGACGTGAGTAAGGTCTGTGGCTGGAGACATCTTTAGCTCAATTTGGAAACACTTTATTTGAAGTAAATCGAGTTAAAGGCTGATTAAAGTCTTCAATTAGACATAATGATTTATGTAAATGATTTATTCACTATGCATTAAGCTTCAAGCACCTTACACAACGTAGAAGCTGCGCAGACGTTAGTTACCCATTTTAACAACCAAACACTGACAAACTGAACTCCATTATGGACTGAACTTTATTATAACAGGTTGTGCTTTTACAAGCAAAATACTGTGAAAAGTACAAATCATATTGCATACATAGTGCTCTGTAGTCTTAAATTAGACCTCTTTTTACAATATGAAACACTTCTTGATGTATTAGTGATTATTAAACTCAATAACTGAGCATTAAATTTGGCACTATCTACATCTAAAAAGCTGCAATTACGCACTAAAGGCCTTTTCACACTGAACACTTTTTTTTTTTCAGACCAAAAAATACAGATGTGATTTTAACACAGAGGAACCTTCTCAGCAAGTCTGACATGTTTTTCTGTTTGTTTGTTTTATTTTTTCATTTTGTGCTCTGTAAATGGGGGTACGGACGCTCTTGCTTTTTCTCCATTCCCTGTCCTTTTTTTGCTCTCTTTAATTTCCCTCCTCTGCATGAGTGCTCATTAGCATGTGAAGCTACAGTTCACATTGTAAATTGCTCACTGCTATTCCCCAGCCTTTTAGCTCTGCTCCACCATATATTTCCTTTAACCTCCATATTTTTATAGTCAGCACATTTCTGGTCATATAAACTTTTGTGCTCCGCTACAAACGAGCTGTTGTGCCTCTGTTGTTAATTGTTTGCTCTTGCCATCAGCAGCCAGAGTACAAGAGAGCAAAATTGGTGGGTAGATGGTGCTCTCTCCCTATATCACTCCCAGGCCAGCAGGCACAGGCTTTCCTCTGATCGTATTTGCTTCAAAAGGCAGTGGCTGGCTTCACATGTATTGGAGGAGGCATGTCTTTAGCCTCCTGGTGTCAGAGGTATGTGGGGATAGCAGGAGAGTCCTAACTGGGTTGGGTCATTGGAACTTCCAAATTAGGATAAAAAAATGTGATTAGAAAGATGGATTTTGTGTGAAAGGGCCTTATTATGGTCTGAGGTAGTACATTAGTACATTTATTATTATTATTAATATTATTATTAATATTAATAATGATAATAATAATAATAATAATATTAATAATAATAATATTAATAACAATACTACTACTACTACTACTACGTCTAATAATAATAATAATAATAATAATAATAATAATAATAATAATAATAATAATAATAATAATAATAATAATAATAATAATCATGTCATTTTTTTCATGGAATTTAGCTGATGCTCTCATCCACAATGATTTAAAAGGTTACCCATATTGGGTGGGCCAAAGTTCTGAGTCTTGCCCAAGGATTTAACAGTTTAACATTTCATAGTGTCCCACATGGTGTGTTTGCTCATTGGCAGGTTGTGGTGTTCGTCCTAATTCTAATTTGTGTCACCCTGAATCTTCAAATATTTCCATTTTTCTTGTCTGTATAATGATCAGTACAGATGCACAAGACCGAGCCGTCGAGTTTAAAACATGTCTTTTCCAAAGCAGGAACACAACTTAAAAAGGTCTCTAGTGATAACGACAAAATCCTAATTCAGAATTTACTTAAAGGAATGTAGAAAAAGAGAAAACATGCCAACAGATGCATGATATGAACCGAAAGTGAATGAGCGCAACTAAAAACAAACAGATATGAAGTCAGTTGTGCACAAACAAGCTACTGGTTAAAATGAATCAGCAGCAAATGAAAAGAACAGAAAAGCAAATCATAACTAAATGCAATGATGTCCATTAGTTAATGGAGAGCCTCTTTATATATAATGTCACTGAGCTTTACTTCAATCATGTAAAATAATGATTTACAAAGTTAACAGAAAAAGAATCAGACTGAAAACAAAAGGACTATTAACTTGAGGCAGCTATTCATGCAGATAAAATAAGGATGAGACTGACAGTTTCATTAATTCCTATACGGGCTCTGGGCCTGTTGCTGTGGTATGTCTTTGTGTTGATGGATATGAATTCAGAAATCCCTTTTTTTGAAAAACCTGGACATAAAGCAAGTTCGCATATTTAACAAAAGCCGAACATGTCTTATGTTGTGGTGCTTGAAGTGACAGCTTCTAATTGAATATGCCAGGCTATATGATGGACTGATCAAGTAATCTGCAGCTATAAATGTTCTAGAATCATTTCCCCCACTAGAAATCATGGCATTCATGATAAACAGCATCACAGTCTATTTTTACAAACAGCTCATCCACTGTAAAAGGAGGGAGTGAGTGAAAAGAAGTCTCATACCTTTGGTAGCCAGACGCACACAGTTGATTTTGGTTTCCTGGAGGAAGAAAAGAACAGTTAGTTTTTAATTAAGCATCTAAACGACCCTCTCTGCTAAGGGGCTTTATTGGATGCCACTGTCAGCGTGTAATTAAAACAATGAAAGTCTGACTTACTTCACAACAAGTTTATTTATGAAGTTACAGTTTTAATGGCAGGTGATGAACTGAGAAATAAAAGTTCATTTTAAATCTAATTTTGTACTGCAACTCAAATGTAGGAGCAACTTCTTCCAAAAACATATAGAACACAAGCACTGTACAGGGATGGCCATGCATTCCAAAAACGGTGGGATTGGAGTCAACCCAGGCACATTTTATTGGACTGGAGATTGCCGCTGTTAGAGCTGATCTAGTTCCGATCCTTTGTTTTCTGTAGGGGTGTGACTTAGATGAAAAAAATCGACAAACAAATCAGTTTGCAACTAATGTCAGTTAGTTGGTGACATCATCATGTGTTTTTCTACTGATAACTCTGAATGGCTGGGGAAGCACATGAATCATGGATTAATGGCCAAAGCTTAAACGTAAGAGTGTGGAATATTTTTTTTTCCTGCTAATTTCTACAGTAATAATTCCTTCAGTCTGAAGTCAAAGCTGCAGTAACAACAAACAGACTGAGCGGCTACCTGTCACATGAATGGAGCATGTGGATAAAAGTGTTAAGGAGCCATAAAGCCACACCTCTGCAGCACCATCACTCTAGTGTGGAGTGAAGAAATGTGAATAGGATTTATCATAATAAAAGCCCTTCAACATAAAAAAACAATCAGCCAATCACAGGTGGGGAAACTGATTTTCTTCTGTTATATTTTATTGCTGCTACTTTGTATACTCTTGACTTTTGACAAGAAAAATGATATTGTTGTGTAATTCATCTTTTAACAGGAATTTAATATAATATACTCAATTTCAATGGTGTACAGCACGGTTATTATCAGTATACACTCTATAATACAACACTACAATGTTTTAAGGGTTTTTCCCTTTAAGGGAATGTTTCTAAATAGAACTATAGCTCCATAATGAACCACTTAGATTCTTAAATGCCTGGCTAAATAGATTTTGCTTCTCATCATTGACTACCGAACCACTACAAGAGGTTGTTTAAAATGCTTTTATTTGTTTGAAAGCACTAAATAGTCAAACCCCATCTTATATAGCCAGTTTTCTCACACCCTCAACTGCAGTGTTCGTCTTTGCAGAGTTTACTGGCTGTTCTTAGGGCTCAATTGAAACTTAAAGTGGTTGTTAATTTGCAGTTTATACCCTCAGACTATGGAACAGTCGACTGCCTAATATTCTCATTCTGAGAGACTATGATAATATTAGGCTTTAGTGTCTATTTCCTTTTTTATGCTTTATGTTCTTTTATGTTATTAATGTGTCTGTTTTTTCTACTCTTATTTGGTTTTGTATTTATCTCAGACCCGAGTGCTGATCCTATGCACAGCACTTTGGGCAATTAAAGTTGTGCTTTATAAATAAATCTTAATGAGTTACTTACTAATCAGTAGAAAGCCTAGTAAATATTTCTGAATTCTTTTTCATCACTATAAAGAATTCAGAAGTTGTATAGGACTTATTTTGTGTACAGTGTCCTTATCCAGATGCCACAGTGCCTATGTGTGTTCTGTTGCTCCATTCATTTTAATTAGACTTTTGTCTCTGATCTGTCTCAGTAAGCAGGTAAAGAATGGGGTCTTCTCCGTATGGGTTCTTGGTGACATTTAGAGATCCAGACAGAGCTACTCTGCTGTCGTGTCATTCATGTTTATCTGTTTGAGTCGTATTGTACGCTTCCAGGTAGTCATTCCTTTAATATGCTGGTGGTGATGCTATCACTTTGCCATGTTTACACACACCTGCTGCAACCAAAACACACACACACACACGCACACACGCACACGCACACAAAAGATGTGGGAAGTGGTCACATACTAATTGATTAGCTTCTTCATTTTTAGTGGCAGTCAATAGGAGCCAGCGGCTTTCTACATAATTCATTTTAAATTAACTGAGAATTGATTTAGTTCTGTCCACTTTAGAGACCTCCAGGCAAGCACCTGTATGAATACACATAAAAGCCTTTAGGCCAGCAAATAAATAAATAAACACACAAATAAATAGTGCACTAATGACATTTGAAGGAAATAAATTCATTGATAAAAAATAATGAGAAATTGATCCAGGTAGGAAGTGAAGCCCAACTGAACACACTTTAGTTTTTGTAAGACCATTTCGGAACATCATACCTACAGTATGCTGTACTGGGCAGAGGGGGTTCCCTTGCAGCTCTCTGCATGTGGGCATGTATGTGACGTTTTTGTAAACAAATGAATGAAAGCAAAAGGTCTGGAAGTAGCTGTATTAAAGCATCAATGGAAAGTTTAGTTAAAAACTTTAAAAAATTCCAGGGCCTCTGAATTTTTCATAGTCTGTGATGGTTTAGGGTGCTCTGTCATCTGCTGGTGTTGGTCCACGGTTTTTATAAGTCCACAATCAATGCAGGATCTACCAGGAGAATGAGAGCACTTTATGCTTCCATCTGCTGACAAGCTTTATGGAGATTCTGATTTCCTATTCCAGCAGGACTCAGCATCTGCCCACAGTGCCAAGACATCTTATATAACTTATGATCTATTCTAATAATTTCAAAAACCACATTCTATTTTCAAAAGTCATAATATTTTTCACTCACTCACTCACTCACTCACTCACTCACTCACTCACTCACTCACTCACTCACTCACTCACTCACTCACTCATTCTCTCTCTCTCTCTCTCTCTCTCTCTCTCTCTCTCCCTCTCTCTGACTCCGAATTTGACCAAGATAAATTGAGGTCCTGTCCTCTCCTGTCAGCCCCAGACTTGGATCAACTACAAATTGCCAGACAATGTCAAAGAGAACCCAGCCAGATCAATCAGGACTAACTGCCATTTACTAATTTTCCATCCCACCTGACCTTTCGACATGTGGACTGTCACAGAGGGGAAAGAGAGTGGACATCAGTGTGTGATTCAGCTATTGAGAACGATCTATCTTGTCTTATTGCGCCACTGATCTAAGAAACGTGCTGAGGAACCAAATGTCCAGATGGATGTCAGATAACAAATGCCTCCCACATCATCATCATCATCATCATCATCATCATCATCATCATCATCATCATCTGTAGGGGCAGAGGACAGAATGGTACGTTTAAAGAGCCACATTTGTGAAACACTGAACAGAAAACTGAAACAACAAATCACATTCTGATGTATAGTGGGTGGAGCCAGTTTAGTTTGAAAAATCAGCACTGTAGTCCAGGAGAGTCCAGATTGGTTGTAACCGTGAGCAAAAGTTCCATTGTGAGAATGCAGGCTTCCATTGGAGTGTTTCGTAAATGTTATGCACAACTGCAAAATAACAGCACTTCACTTCACTACAGTTATGTGAAGAAACATGACATAGACGACCGCGATCAGAGTAACACTGAAACGAGCAGAATGGAGAGATTTAACTCAGACCTCAGTCTTTACACTTTGTGATCTTTTGATGACTATGTTGTTTGCAGTTCAGAGACGCCAGGCAGCACAAACGCAGGCCCACCTAAAGAGGGCTGAAATGGATGTTGGGGTGGCACAGGAGTGCAAATGCACTCTGGGTGAGAGCCAGTTCTAGTGCAGAGCCATTTTTCAGTCCAGCATTGTATTCAGCATTTCAGAATGTGGATAGCAGTCTTTGAAGCTGTTTGTCATGAGTGGAGCCTCCATATGGCCAATCATTTCCAGTCAATAGCAACCTGTGCCAGAAAAATCACATGACTAACTTTTCCATCTCGTTCAGGTGTAAAAATGTGTTTTGTTTGAAATTTTTTTGCAATTTTCTGCTTAGTGTTTGAGTGCGTTTTCAAAATTCATGGAAAACCTGCTACCATTTTTTTTTTTTTTTTTTTCAAAATGAGTTAGAAAGATGGAGGTGACATACAGAGTGAGGAAAACAGAGAGGGTGAGAGGGACAATATAAAAGGGCAAACCCCCGACCGTGAGTGATGAGTCTTCATTCAGAAGCACAGAGTGGGGAAAATTTGGTGATTTTAAAGAGTTGTTCACTTTAACAAAAAGGTAGTGAAGAGCCAAAACCAAAGCAGTGTTCTACAGTGTTCTACAGTGTTCTACAGTGTTCTACAGTGTTCTACAAGGAACTGCAGCTTCATGTTTTCTCAGTAAAGGACAACCAGGCTTCCTCAGTTTGGAAAGATTTAAAAAGAAGTGTAATATCAGTTGATCACTATAATTGCTGAGCAAAAATTGCAAAAGCAACATTAAAAATGAAAAAATTCAGCCTTTATGAAAACTGCCGCTTGGAGTGCCCGATCACAAAACTAGTTCTAGTGTGGAATTGTAGAAAAAAGCATTTTATAAATTATTTTTACCAGCTAACCATCCATTAGGGGTGTACTTCGTGCACTTCTGGTGCCAGTCCCAAGCCCGGATAAATGGTGAGGTTTGCATCAGGGAGGGCATCAGGTGTAAAACTTGTGCCAAAACTATGATGCGGATCAGGCAGATGATCTGCTGTGGTGACCCCTAAAGGGAGCAGCCGAAAGAAGAAGATTTTTACCAGCTGCACTGCATGCCTGAAGAATTCTCTACTGGTTAGTCTGCTAAGCTAAACTACAGCAATCTAAAAACTTTGAAAGCGTTGTGTGAACATTGCAGCAATGTAACGACTTTGAAAGTGGTGCAATGTGAACAGCTAAGCAAACTGACCAGTTTGAAGCTCCACAGCAATCTGACCACTTTTTGAAAGTGGTGTGAACATGCCATTAGGTGAGACGTGGTAAAACACGGTTTCACTGTTTTCCACTTGCAATCAAACAATCAAAGTTAAAAATATTCTGGAAGCCAGCAGCCCCCGCAGGTCAAACACAAAGAAAACACAGTTCTAAGTGGAAGGATCAGCCGTAGCTCCAGGGAAAGCACCAGCCTAAGTGGGAGGCTTCAGAGCTGGAGCACGCTTTGCTACGTCCGGGAGCGATGGGGTGTGTCATATCTCCGCCTACACTCAGCCAAGGAGAACGAGGCAAATTCAGCCCTTCTCCACTGGTCTGTTGTGTTCCGACCCCTGCTGTGGCCTTTCACCTCCAAATGTGAACCAATCTGTACAGTACAGTCGTCTCCACACAATCACCTCTGCAGCCCCTCATGCACCTCTCTCGTTCTCTTACTCTCTCGCTTCCTTGGGTAACTGCTTTATTATTGCCTTTCCAAACAGTGATCACTGTTACTTAAATCAGAAATTATACTTCTCCATGCTCTGATTCCCTCACAAACTTTCACTCTGCTTCAGAGCAGTGGAAATGACTGATCAAGAGCAAACTATGCATGAAGGGAAGTCTTCCTTGCTGCTCTGCAACATTGCTTGAAAAAATTATGGGGAAGGAAGCTATGAGCATCATCTGAATCAGCTGCAAATCTAAGGCTTTTTCAAAGGTTTCTCCCCAACCACCGGAACGTATGAAAACTCTCCAGACTATTTTATCAAACTTTTTGTGGGCCGGGAAGAGACCCTGCATTCATTTCTCCACATTAAAGAGACCTAAGATGATTGGGCAGTCTTGCACTACCTAATTTGTCCTTCCAGATGCTTACTATTCAGATTTGGTTATGCAAAGATTATAAGATTCCATGGTATATAGAGGTATCTTCAGTCAAACCCCATCATCTCCAGGACATTCCATTTTTCTCTAAGAAATACTGAATGTCATCTATTCAACATGATCCAATTATTAGTCAGTCTTTATCAGTCTTGCTGAAAATTAAGTGCTAATATATTAAAGCTCCTCCATTTTCTTTCTTTTCTCCTCTCTGGCATGACTCTGATCTTCTGCTGGGAAATCTCGATGGTTTTCTACAGGCCTTCAATCATAATGGCCTGCACTCTTTCCAAGCCTTAGGAAGAACTCTCTCTCCCAGATTAGATATATTCCTTTTACATGGAAGACTGTTTCTGTTTTTTCACACCTGGAATCTCATTAAATACCCATATACCTGTTCATCCACTACACAAACACTTATCTAAGCATAAAGGGGTGGGATCTCTTTTATACAACTACCCATCTTCCCAGATCCCTGGGGGGTGGGGATGTCCCCAATTTAGGCATTTCCAGTTTCTAGCCACTAGCTACAACTGTCACATGGTGCTACCAGCACTGGGAGAATGAAGGAACATGGATACCAGATTCTTATTTGGAGCCATTCTGTAGAACCTCCAGCTTCATTACCCAATGTACTGTGGAGGAGGAGGAGTACTAGAGGGAGAAAAAAACCTATTAAGCACTACCTTTGTACAAAGCCTGTGGCCTGCTGTAGTTGAATCCCCTCCTGATTTGGGGTGTTTGCTTCTTCATTAAAGCAGATGAGAAGAAGAGGTGTAAATGAACTGGTAGAATGAGGAGGGTGAACGGGCAGTAATGGAATACCCAGAGCTGTGTTTACTGATGCTGCTCAGCTAATAAAGTGAAACTTGTAAAAATAAGAAAAAGCCTGTCCTCCTGAATCCAGCGAGGCAGTAAAGAGCCGTACAATCTTTTCAAATGAAGCTAAATTAGACAAGGTCTTGCATTATCAGTGCATTATTACACTATATAATGGAATCCCAGTCAGTGAGATCACCCTAGATCTGGTCTAAACATTTACTATGTTATTTTAGAAATGCTATACAATATAACACTTACCTCTATATATTTTACCTGTAAGTTGCTTTATTTTCAGGTAGAGTCTCAATGACAAGTTTGTATTAGCTTTTAGAACTCAAGGCCTGCACTTCATGGGCAGTTATATGCCATATTCTAGGCTTTATAACACAGGATCAGAATAACCTACAGACATGATACACACACCCTAACAAACTGAAAGACTTACTGTTACCCTCTAAGCTGAAATGCTAAAATCCCCTTGTTTCCAAATTAGTTAAATCCTAGTTTAAATGCCGTTGCATATGATTACACCATAGCAACTAGCTGGGATATCATAGCAACCGCCTGCAAAACCATTGTAACCAATTAGTCAAGACATCCTAGTTTCCCCCTAGGAAGCACATAGCAATTACGTATTACAACAAACACAAGCAAAAATCTGTGCTTTCTTCAGATTTTATTTCACTTTATTATTATTTTTTTATGTTTTTTTTTATAGTCCTATGTGGACAAAATAATTGGAACATCTACATTTTATACCTATGGATGTTTTTAGGGTATTCCATTCTAAACCCAGTTGATGAATTAACAGTTGTTTGTGGAATATCTAAGAGGCAAGAAAGTTCACCAACTGACATTGCAACTGTGGTATCCTATTACAGTAATGTGCTGGAAGTACAAAGCACAAAGCAATAATAAGTAAACAAGCAAATTACGGCATCTTTGTTGTGCAAGGTCTATTGGCTTGTTTGCACTGGATCCTAGATGCCAGTCATGCTGCTGTGTTTCTGCTGGGCTCTTGGCAATTTTAAACTTTGCATTTCACTTTGGCAACTTAAAACCAAGTAGGCCTTTTCACAAATCTACCCTTCACTCACTGAAAAAGAAGCGCTCCCAGCTACAATTACTTGCTCTTTTAGCAAGTGCGAGTCTCTGTGTCCCTCTTCAACCCTCTGCAACTGCTCAGCTGTTATAAGTATTGAAGTACTGCTTTAGCAGTGTGTTTGAATCTTGGCTGCACCTTGTGGGGAGCCTAGAGGTGGGGTGAAGTATCAGACAGTTTAACTGACAGCATTGCTGTCTCACTGGCAAGCCACCCAAAGATCTGCTCTATGGTATTTTGCTCTGTAAAGGCCAGAGCAGACCAACCATACATTCTAATACAAACAGAAACATTTAAATGTTTTGTCCACGGTTCCATGCTGGCCCTGATAGGACCAGGAGGAGTAAAGCATGAACTTAAGCTGTAATGACGGGCAAAGCCCAACTGGGTCCCAGTTAAGATATATGTACAAACACAGTCAGAGACTATGCCCACCCTCATGCCCATGTGTGATAAATGATCAGTGAGTAATCCAGCTCTGAAAACAGCTCAAATTCACTCATTTCCAACTGAATTAAATCCCAGTTTAAATACCAAAGGAGTCTTCCAATGCATGTTTACTGCTCTGTCCACGTGTACATGCTCAACATGCATGCAGACTCTGACTGATCAGTGAGAGAGGGCAGGGCTAATGACCCAAACTTTGGGTTATAGAGGAAAATGAGAAAGGAGGGGTTGCTTTCTTTCTATGCTCATGCAGTGTACAAATTTCAAAATTAAAGTCCTAAGAAAGGATAATACTGATACATCCATAAATAATAACAAAAATAATAAATGACACTAAGGTTTGTTTTTTAATTTCATTTGGACTTCTTTAAAGTATTCTGAAGAAAGTATAATTGGCAATCTAGACATTTCAAATAACACTGTCAGCTCAAAAACACTCTGGATGGTCAATTCCCAACCATTTCTGAGATATTGTGTTTTTAGCCTTTTTGTTTTTGATCTAAACAGACAAATTCATAAAATTTGTACATCTCAAACTCAAAATCTCAAAATGGTTGGTGAATAACAGTACATCAAACTACAAAAAACATCCCACAAGGTTAACTTTGCTTTAGTGAAAGGTAGCAGTTCTTTTTTCTAATCCAAAATTACACAGCAGAATCAGTGAACTGTCACTTTGATAACCAGTGAAGCATTTCTGTAGTTGTGCAATTTCAACATATCAAATTAGAGCAAACATGTATAGAAAAATAAAAAAAACAAACCCAAAGATGGATACTGTCTGAATATTTGAGTTGTTTGTGGGAAATGTGTACTGAGAGATCTGCTGCCCCAAGTACACACATGCATCTCCCCATGCATCCTCTCCATGCATCGTCCACAACACATGCAGAACAAGAACATATGCAGGCCTTTGGACTGTAAATGGCCAGATGTGGATTTTTGATAGAACAGTACTTGGACTGTGACTGTTTCACAAGACTGATTAAAATGTTTCACAAAAACACAAGTACAGACAAGTACACGGACCCAGATATTGATAACAGCTGGCATTGTAGAACAACACAGTACTTGGGTGGATTTTAAAGCATAATATTATGCATTGAAACAGTTGACATGCATGGAAGACAAGAAGCACCATCTCCTTTTCATTTCCTCCAAACCTGAGGTATTATCATAATGATAATAAATAACTGCCAAATTGGCAGCTGGTAATTCCATTTACCTTCCTATACTGTGGAAATTGGAAATCAGATCAATTGCAGCGTAGTTTTACCCCAAAGGTTTCTTGGCACATGGTGAAGGTGGTATTGAGCCTGGACTACCAACCTAAATCCATATTTTATGCATGACTCTCAGATCAAATTATCTAGGTCACGGTCTGAGGTTGTTTTTGAGTGCTTTTCTCCAAGCATACAAAACACAGATTGAATTGAACAAGTTCCAATCAAATCAAGAAACACACACACACACACACACACACACACACACACACACACACACACAAACCAACAGCTGGAGCAGTCGGCACTGTAGGCCAGCTAAAACATCAAGCAAGAGTATGGACTGTACTAAGCTTCATCAGGCGTTCACAAGTGCAGCATAAGCACACAGTAATGAACTAGAGTGTAACTGATATGCCAGTGACAGCTGGTCATGAAAGTAATTCTAACAAACTGTTGCCATAGTTTCCTATTTTACTGCATATAAACTATACTTTTACTCTACAGGCAGATCTGAAATTATTGAAACACTTCATTCCAATGAACACTTATTGGAGCTGAATTAAAATAATATAATAATATTAGGTGGCATGATGTCATTTTATCATAATGAAGTAAAAAATATTAATTAAGATATGTTTCCTTCACAAACCATATATTGCAAAACAAAATGTTTAGTTGAATTTTTTTTATTTTAGATTAAAAAACATCTATTACTTTTCTTTAACTGTAAGGTAGACATGCATAAAGTCCTGGGTGTGACAGGACAGTAATTGTTTATAAATGTTTTTGGAGGGCAGGAATAGGGTCAGGTGATTCCTAGAAAGCATTCAGAAAGGCCACGTCATCAGAGAGGAGGCAAATGGATATAAGTGTCATTTCTGAACAGGAAGAGGAAGTGCTCAAAACGCCAGCAATATTAATGACAGTAAAACGAGTTTTGTAGGGAAATGTCCTACAGTGTGACACGGACAATCAGTGTTTTTCCACACATGCTAACTAATGACTAACTATAGGATTTACTTTGTTAAACAAGAACCAGAAAATCACTCAAATACTCGAGTGTGATGTGAAATTTGGATGGCAAATTTAAATGTTTTAATAATGTAACTATTTGCACAATTTCTGTCAAACAATGAATGATCCCATTGCATTTTGTTTTAGTTTCCATGTGTAATTTACTACAATAACCATTGAAATACAGCATATTTTTATGAGCTCATTATAACAGTCATTTACTTGTATAAACTGCTTCTTTGTTATGATGGAAATTTTTGCCTTGCCATTTTCAGAGTGTCATTTACATGGAATATTGGCATTCCTAGAACATAAGAATGAGGGATAATAATACATAATTAACAATTACTTATTATAATTATTAACATTATTCCTTTTGTTTCCAGAAGTCAAAAGGCTACGGAACCTTACTGAAACAAACTATTAGATAGGTTTATTAAGCGTAATAGGTCATTCATACTTCAACTTAAAAAGTGTTAAATTCTCTGGCATATTTTAGAGTTTCAATCCATTTTAGTAAATGTGGATAGTAACAAACCATCAAGAAAGAAAGAAAGAAAGAAAGAAAGAAAGAAAGAAAGAAAGAAAGAAAGAAAGAAAGAAAGAAAGAAAGAAAGTACGTTTGGGACACATCTTGAATTACTAATGACCTAAGAAGCTCTTATTCTCGTTTTACCTCTCTTTTAAGTTATTCAATAGTCAACTACAATTGACCTTTGATTGTTGAAGCATTTATCATGTATTATTTAAAATATTAACATAAACAAAAACAAAAATTAATTTAGCCCAAATGAGTGTTGCTTAAAATAAAGCATTACCATCATTAAATCTCCAGACGTCTTCTCTAAAAGGTATATCAGTGGATCTGACTCTATACGTTACACGAACCTGTGTTTGTGCCTCACATTAAACATCAGGTGTAAGTTGCTCAATGGAATGAACCACGATGATCAGATGCACCCGCCAGAACTCACCCCGTTGGCCCTGCTCAGAGCTTGGAAGTAAATGCTGTAGCTCTTGGCCGGAGACAGTGGAGCATTCCAGTAACCGTTATAGGTCTTGTTGTCCCCTATGGTGAAGGGCTGTACCACCGCTAGGTTAACTGGGGCGAGCTCAGCTGCAAAGTAGTGAGCTGAATCCAAGACAGAGGCATTCCTGAAGCTAACAGGGATGGAGAAACACTCAATGACATCTGTGGCCCGACGAACTTTCTGCTTCCGCTCCTCTTGGACCACCACCTGGTATGCACTGAGGAGACAAAACAGAGAGTGGTCTGGTAAAGAGTCTGGAAATAAGAGCAAACCTTATGAAGACATCTAAGAAAGCTCTGCTAATCTCAATGCTGGCCAAACTTTTATTTTCATATGAGAAGAACAAAAGTGTCCAAATGAAAAGTACTTTAAAAAAATAAATAAATAAATAAAAAAATATATGACATATGATTTTATTTAGAACATTTATTTATTTTATTAGAACATTTCTAATATCCATAATTAAGTTCTAACAGCATCAATATCTAGAATGAAGTTCTAACAACATGAATAACATAAATGTTTAGAATTACTTTCAGATAAATAATAGCATTAATATCCAGAATGAAGCTCTAACAACATTATTAACATTATATCTGGAATTAAGTAGTGATTAATTATTATTAATATCTAAAATGAAGCTCTAATAACATTAATATCCAGAACAATCATCTAATTACATTCATAATATTAATATCCAGACTTAAGATCTAATAACATTAATATCCAGAATGAAGCTCTAATAACATCAATAGTATTGATATCCAGAATGAACTTGTAATAACATTAATATCCAGAATGAAGATCTAATAACATTAACATTGAGAATAACGTTCTAATACTATCAATAACATTAATACCCAGAATGACGTTGTAATAACATTAATATCCATGTGTGAATGAAGATCTAATAACATCCAGAGTGAAGTTGTAATAACATTAATATTGAGAATAATGTTCTAATACCAATAATAACATTAATACCCAGAATAAAGCTCTGTGAAATCTGTGATTAAACTAAACAAAAGATCTAAAGAAACGAAGGAATTAAAAACAAGTTAAAACTAAAAAAATAAGAACTTTTTAAAAATAGAACCACAGCATTCCTGGCTCTACTGCAGGTCGTCAAAATCAAAGCTGTTAAAGAGAAGTCTTTCTAGTTCTGCCAGAATGACACAATAAAGGGCAGCTAGTAGAAAACAGTTACAAGAATCGTGGCTGTACAGTTCTCACTTCCCTACGACACTTCATCTGTCTGCAGTTCTGAATGAAGTTCTCCTTTAAGATCCGGGCTCCTATACAGTCTGCCCATCATAAAGCTGCTGGACATCTCCAAGCTGCTCTCAGGCTTCTCATAACTTCTCTAAACTGCAACCAGGAGGCTGCCGGGTGCTGTATGGAGGAGAAGCAGTGAGGAGGTGGACGATACGTTCCAGATCCAGCAGAGGGAAATCTCCACTGCAGCAATTAGCTTAACGCAGAGGAGGTGGGGCCTTGGTGGATGGGGTTTTTTGAAAGGGATTGTCAAGGGGGGTATGAGGACCTGGAGAGGCCCTGACAGTCTTTCAGTCTGAGACTTCATGAATAGATAAGGACATCCTTTGAGCTTTCAGGGCTAATAGTGCTTGTTTGCAATTATGTCTATCTGTGCAGTGAACGTTTTTCACAATTATGTGCAATTAGGGAAATGTATGTTTCACCAAAAAGACAGCAGCAAATTATTCTAGCCTCTAATTTGGTGTCTTTCATAAAGGATAATTACTTCTGACCAAAGAAGTGCGTTTTTGTACAAGAGTGTTTCTTTAAAAAAAAAATAGCAGACTTCCATTTCAAACTAATGGCTTTCAATGCAGAGAGAGCGAGAGAGAGAGAGAGAGAGAGAGAGAGAGAGAGAGAGAGAGAGAGACAGAGAGCGCCTCTTGTAGACAAACTCATCCAAAGCTTATATAATTATACGTGATCTGCAGAAGATTCACACTATTACTGAGAAAGGAATATTAACGGCAATGCCTTCAGCTAAAACTGAGTATTACAAAAAAGTGTTACATATTATTCTTATTGTATTATTGTTATTGTATAAAATATTAAGTCTTAGACAAAAGTCTGTACAATAGTGGTCTAATTCCAGTTATATCTGATGTATCTTTAGCAAATTTAACAGATTGCAAAAAGGGGAAATAAAGTGAATGGCAAGTTATTTGTTTATAAAAAAATAAATGTTAGAATTGAATAAGAATTCAATTCATTAGAAGGTCACACAAACACACACACACACACACACACACACACACACACACACACACACACACATATATATATATGTATATATATATATATATATATATATATATATATATATATAGTAAACCACTTGTTTTACACAAATAGGAACTTAGTTATTGTTATCATAGAATCCTTGTGTGGTAATAAATTTGCTGAGGATAGTTCATGTTATATTCCAATTCTAATAGAAATTGTTTTACTCTATATCACAAATTTGAATATTATGAAAGTAATAAAAGAAAATTGACAAATGGAAGTACAATTTATAAATCAGATCACATACTCAAGATCAATGAAAACAATTTTAGAAGCAAGAGCCATGCAAATTAAAACAAAGAAGCTGACGGATCAGCAAGTTCTGATTGAAAGCAAATTATGGCTTCACTGTTGGTGCACAATATTCATTTATTTATTAAAAATACGTTTAGAAGAATATTTCACTAGAATACTCCAAAACATAAGGCTACCACAATATAATCTTAGAGTATAATCAAAATACTGCTAATAATAAATTAAGCAAAGTTACAGTTCTGTTGTAGCAGGTTACTGAATTATTTAGCTTAGAAAAGTGTTTGCTCCTTCTAACATGAAGAGATAAGTCAGACACATACAAACACACACTCACTATTAGACTCTCACTGCTTGTTTTGAAAACTTGAACCTGCACAAGGTGCAGTAAGCTGATCACCATATACACCAAGAAACATCATACAGTTCTGTCCAGTTCTAAATCCAAAAATTAAGGCAAACTGTCCTGAGGACCGTGGATAATATGCAATAATGAATGGTGAACTGGACAAAACAATCAAACTTAGGTTTGGTGGACAATGAAGTAGTGGAGTTAAAGGTTTCAAGAACAGTACGCAAAGTAGCAAAAGAACAAAACAAAAACAAAAACATCTCAGCCAGGTTATCACATTATGAGTGATTTTCCACAGCAACAGAACCCACACTCTCAACAGCAACAATATCAAAAGAACTGAGCCCAGTAGAGAAGATGCTGGATATGTACACAGATGAGGCTCACCTACCACAATTACCCTAAAAAAAGACCAATGGATTCACGCAAACTCTCAAATTAACAAACCTGCCTAATAAATAAGGTAAGTCTGTTCAAGCATATTAATGTCACAAGCTTACTGTTTTAGTTATGTTTCGGCAAAAAAAAAAGCTTTTTGATCCACCAAAACAAAGCTTGCTGATTAAAATACTGAACCAGCATAAATCCACCATGGGAGTAACTGGTGATAGTTGCTTAACGCATGCAATGCACAAAAGTTATTGCTGATGTATTGTTTATTTTAAACGATAAATGAAAACAAAAGAAAAGGACTGCCTGTGTTAGCCCACCAAACTATTCAGGTGCACCACATGTTTAAAGACTGTCTCAGGCTGGTACCAGCACCCTCCTGAGGCCAGGTAGACCACTCCATTAATGGGTTTGGGACACCCCCTCTACCTGTAGAGGGAGCACAGTCTTAGAAACAGACATGTGTTAATAATAATTAAACAACCAAATCAAATAAAGTAACACAAATCAAACAAAGAGCAGAAGTGGCTCCTACACACCGGCCCCTAATTATTGCATATGCAATAATTATTAACTACGAATGAGTAGGAGCCCAATAGCTTTAAAATAAAAAATTGATTTACATTAACAAATGTTCTGATACTCATCTTTTTTTAGGTTGACTCTCTGCCCTCCAGTACCAGACATAATTTTGTAACTGGTCTTTCCAGGATGCCAGTTTTTGTTTTCAGCTTTACTGTCCTTACTAAGCCTTTTGAGTCAGGATGAACTTCCAGAACTCTTCCAAGGGGCCAGGACCCACGGGGAGCTGTGTTGTCCACCACCATAACAATGTCCCCTCTTTGGAACCCTTTTTTGACTACCACCCACTTTTGACGTTCTTGTTGTAAAGACAAGTACTCCTGTGTCCACCTCTTCCAAAATAGATCAGCCAAATATTGGACATGTTTCCACTTGCGTCTGGCATAGATGTCCGACTTTATAAACAATCCTGGTGGAAGAACAGGATTTGACTTCAAAGAAAGGATAGTTAGGAGTTAGTGACTCCAGGTCTGCTTATCCTCCAGCACTGTTCTAAGGAGACGGCTATTCAGGAATAGCTTCAATTTCACAAAAGCAGTGTTTAAACTTTCATCATCAAGAGGTTTGCAGTGGGATGGAGCAAATGATTTGTCTCACCATTCGAATCAGCCTTTCCCAAACACCACCGTGGTGTGAAGCTGCTGGGGAGTTAAAACTCCACTTCACTCCCTTTTGTAGCATGGCCTTTTCAATTCTACCATGGTTCCAAGATGCCAATGACCTCTGAAGTTCCTTTTTTGCACCAACAAGGTTAGTTCCATTGTCTGAACAAATGTGGGTTACTTGACCTCTCCTGCTTATGAATCTTCTCAGGGCATTATTGCGGGGAGTCAGTGTCCAAAGATAGGCCATCTCCAAATCTGCTCTCTACTTGCCATGCAGGTAATGTCTCCATACCTTTTGACATGGGTTCTTCCCCTTTTTGTCTCAAAGGGTCCAAAGTAGTCCATCCCTACATTACTGAAAGGAGGAAGATCAGCTCTTACCCTTTCCTGTGGAAGATCAGCCATCTTCTGTTCCCCCAGCTTTCCTCGGACATGTTTGCACACCACACATTGGGAAATGATTTTTCGGAGCTGCAGAATTGGCGTTTACCACCCAAAACTTCTTCCTGAGTTGTGAGAGCATATGATTCCTGCCAGCATGTCCTAACATTTCATGTATGTCATGTGGGATTAGTGTGGAAACATGATTATGTTTTAGTGAAATCATGGGGCTAACAGCTTCTTCAGGCATGGCCGACCTCTGTAGCAGCCCACCTACTCTTAAAACCCCATCTTCCCAGCACTGGGTCAGGATTTATAGATGCTGCTCCTTTTGTTCAGACATTTTCTGGCTGCCAATTTCAATTTCTCCATTTCGTCTGGATAGGTTTGTTTCTGGCAGAACATCACAATAGCTTTCTCTGCTGTCGAATGTCCTCGGTGTTGTGGACTGTCCCATTTGAGCTCTCTGTACTTTGCTCTGGTTCCTGGTGTAATTGCTTGTACAAGGAGATTGTTGGTTCACCTTCCTTTTTTCACAGTGTGTCTGAAGAACACCTCTTTACCTTTAAGTACCATGCCACTGCTCTCTTTAACTTGATCCAACTGGAAAAATGAGTAAGTAGCTGGTTGGTAGGATTTTTATTATTAATGACAGAACTGTACACTGTTGAGTTCCTTTTGATCTCAAGATCATCCTGTGAGAGCTTGAAGGACTCCATGGGGTATTGAGGCCAATCCTCCTCTGTCCTCCACAGAAACACTTACTGGCCATGGATCCATTCCTTCACGATTTAACACCAACATTCTGTGGTCAACAGGAGAAACACTAATATCTCCTCCAGGCCACCATAAGAATCGCATAAAATCTATGTGACAACCTGAAACCTTAACTTGATGGAACATGGTTCTTATATCTGCCATCAATGCTATAGGCTCAGAACGGAACCTTGTGATTACACCAAAAAGTGTGCTTGTCAAATCAGGACCCTGCAGAAGTTCAGTGTTCAATGATGTATCCTTGAATGTTGCTCCACAGTCAAAAACCACTCTAATGGTTCCTTTCTTGGGATGGTAGATACCATGGTGTGGGATGTACCAGACTTTACCATCCTCTCCTTCTAGCTGATTTTGTGGAACTATTTCAGCATGTCCTCTACTGATTGCTTCTGTAAGGTATTCAGTGTACTCAGACCTGTACTTTCCATTTCTCATGAACCTTTTCTTCAGGCTCCAGAGACGCTGCTCTGCAATCTGACGGTTGTTGGGCATAGTTGGCTTTTCTCTCCTAAAAGGCAAATGAAGGCTATAATGACCATCCTGTAGCTTCATTGATGTCTCTACAATGTTCATGAATCGTCTATCTTCAACTGACATTTCTAATTGGTCTATAGAGGAGTTCTCAGGGAAATCATGATTATATTGTTGAATCAACAATTCGTCCAATGATATTTTATTTACAGTAACACAAGGACAGCTACTCTTGTCGGTACTGTTACTGTCTTTCACTGGTCCATTAATAACCCACCCCAATTGGGTTCTTACAGCATACGGACCATTTCCAATGCTGTTGATTACTTCCCAGGGTTCTATGGCTTTGGGTGTGTTGCTTCCTATCAACAACTCCACGCTGGCTTTGATCTGAGGAATCTTGATTTCCTTTAGGTGAGCCATCTAGACAGTTGACTTGAGTTGGGTATGTTGTGTGTGTCCACGGGCATGTTCTTTTGTGTGAAGACCTCTGGTAAGGCAATGTAGTTATCTCCATCCAAACCAGACACTTCAAGTCAATTTATGACATAACACTGCACAGACGTTTCTTGACTCATTGTTCTAAGCAGAATGTTTGTTTTTCTTCCAACCATATTGAGCTTGTTCATAAGGTTTTCAGTGCAAAAAGTTGCAGAACTATCTGGATCTAAAAAGGCATATGTGTAAATGACATGAGTTCCTTTAGAACATTTTACCTTCACAGGAACCATGGATAATGTGCAGTCCGAGTAGTTTTGAGTGCCGCCGGCCCCACTGTGCTCACCCACCTGGAGAGAAACCTGAGCACTGCTGACTGGTGTTTGCACTGGTTGTTCTGTTTTCTTTGCTTTAATATGAAGAACACTAGGATGCTGCTGATTGCATGTACTGCAGGTATGACGATTAGAACAGTTTTTACTTAAATGTCCAGTTCTTTTAAGACATCCAAAGCAGATTCCATTCTGCCGTAAGAAGGTTATCTTCTGCTTATGTAGCTGTTTATCGAATGTTGAACATGATGCCAACTCATGACTGCCACTACAGAACAGACATATGATTGTTGGTTGCCAGTTTCTGGGTGTTT